>WNWK01000210.1:0-77500 GCA_009830355.1 Cherax destructor | reverse complement strand
CGGGTGGGTTAGTCAGTGGTCGGTATGAGAGTGGATGTGGGTGGTGTGGGGTGTAGTTGTGGGTGTGTGTGAAAAGTGAATCAAGTGTTTTCACTGAAACAAATTTTATCAGTGGTTCGATAAGGCAGTTCCTTAATCTAATTATTTTATTATGCGCCCTTACCCATCCTATGGGTGGTAGTCAGACGAACACAGAGACACATGATAGGTTCACGGATTGGGCCCAGTAGATAAGACACACGAGCTGTTGTGTATATGAATTTGGTAAACACCTGAGAGTATTGACTAAAAAGCTATGTGCCAAGTGTTTAAAATCTATGCGATAGATGATAGGTTGTTTATAGCCGTATATAGTGTAAATGAAGAGAGTGAGACACAAGCAAAGATGAGTCGGAATGAAGGGAAATGTTCTGAATTAAGAGTAGGTATTTTTTAAGGATGTGTGATGTCACCATGGTCGTTTAATGTATTTATAATCGAGGTTAAGGGAAGTGAATGCCTGTGTGTTAAGGAGAGTGTGATCGTAAGTGGTAACTCTGATGAATTATCACAGTTGTTTGAAGAGAACACTGATTCAAGTAAAGACGAAAGAAAAACTGAAGAGGCTGGTAAAGAGTTTAAAAGGTGGAGAAATTTAAGTAAATTAATTTGTTACGCATAAAAAACTACGTGATAATAAATAAAAGTAAAGGGAATGGGAAATTAGAGGTCAAAATGGAAGGGAGGCGTATGGATGAAGGAACTGTAATTAAATACTTGATAATGAAAGTATCAGTATTCAGATGCATTAAAAAGTATTATTATATTGATGGGGTAAGCGCTAAACCCATAAAGGTCGTACAGCTCTTGATGAATGAGAGGTAATTAGGTTTGATCCGAGGAAGGCAAGGGTAACTACAAAAAAATCACTGACAGTCAGCCACCTTGAAGGGAGAAGAGATGTTGAGAGATAAGTCTGAGCATCCATATACACAGCATCTCATCTACGGAACATCTTCATAAAAAAACATTTTAACCACAACGTTGCAATAGATAAGATATCTACCCATAAGCTATGCAATAAGCGTACCATAAAATATTATTATGTTGAATATAAAATAATCTTCCATAATAGACATGGATTAGATTAAAATTTCTCTATTTACATAAACGTTACAAGTGAGTATATAATAGTTACAGTGTGAGTTTTTAATGACTAAAAACCACTTTATGAAATTATAAAACATTCTGGGTTTTTTTTTCGCGAAGAAATTAATAACATTAAGGTGATAGAATTATTAATTTAGAAATATGGCTAAATAAATATACATTATAGTTTAAGGGTAAAATTATACTGCAAGTTTAGGTTATAATTTATTTATTGGGAAGCATTAAACCCACAGGAGTTATACAGTGTCTGGGAGAGTGGGAGGTAATTAGATCTAATAAAAAAGCGCTCTTGATCCAATTCTTTGGATCAAGAGCCCGTTAGCATCACGGCATCTTCCTTGGTGGGAGTGAATTTAGAGATCCAGTAGACTAGCCTCGCTCAGTTGTCAGTCTAATACGTTTAACTCATTTCATGTAATCAGGAAAGTGTTAAACCCGTATGGGTTATATAGAGTGTTTGAATTCATAAATTTAAATCTTACGCCTTTTCTTGGGAGCATATGTGTATGCCCCACATAAACAGACAAGGTATGCGAGGAAACTATAATGAATATTAAACAGGCAATAAGTTTTACTGTGAAGAAAATGCGAACAGAGGGACTAGATACTTAACACAATATGTACACTACTTCATGGGCCACCCAATATTACTATAATTTATAGTTTTTTTACTAGCGTAACGTAATCTAACCTGAAAATTTACAAAGTTTGTTTTGACTAAGTTAGGATATAATGAGTTTAGTTTCATTAGATTTGCTTACGATATTGTGTTGAACAAGTCTTGTAAATATGCGTTCATAAAGAAGTGTTATTGAACATTTGCTGACATTTTAAGCGGAATAAAATTATTGTTTTAAAAAATAAGCGCTAAACCCCTATGGGTAATACGGCGCTTCAAATAAAACAATAACTATTAATTCCCTGGAAATTTCACTGGAATCCTTGCAGCCACCAGGACAAAGAGCGAAGGGAAGAAGGGACATTAACACTAGTTTTATATGACGTGTTCACAGGTTCATAGCTCGCCCGCAATATTCAAGGAAGTGTGTGGAAAGTCCCGCTCATGGAGCAGCCATCCAAATGCCGGGTATATAAAGGTCAACAGAGTGATCATCGCCACAGTTCACTCTCAACTCTTCTCTCAAAGAGACGCTCGTGGCAGACTATTCACACTCTTTCAGTCTCCATAAGTAAGTTAGGTCGTCACAAATATCTACTGAAGTGTTAAGCTTAACCATGTTTCAGCAGCACTTAACACACATCTGTATTGTGGAATTCCACACTGATGATGACAATTCACATAAGAATAATCATGAACAAAAGACACTGCAAAACCAATTTATTAGGAGAGCGTTTCGCTTTTTGAAGAGTTTTATCAAGTCATCACTTGTTAAAACTCTATACAGAGCAAAACATTATCCCAATAAAAGCTAGTTGTGAAAACGTGTGTCTTTTCTTCACTATTGTTGGGAGTATGCCATTTGGATCCAAAAATAATCATGCCCCGAAAATTGTCATTACCTAAACATCTGCGTTTGTTTCTTAGAAAGATAATAATAGTTAAAATATCGGTCTATTGCTTCTACCATTTTAACCTCTTATTCTAAATTTGTTTGCTTTTACGCCATTATTGACGTTCGCAACATGTGTATTGATATGTAAAATGCAATCACCAGTCGTTCAATTTAATGGTTGTTGTAAAGTGCAGAAGACTCGTGTGTTGTACAGTATTCCTTCTCACACCTCATTGTAAAATTTCTGCTGTAGTGTGTTGTCCACCCACTAACTTAGGGTTGTCCACCCACTGAGTAAGGGTTATCCACTAAGTTAGGGATGTCCACCCACTAAGTAAGTGTTATCCACTCACTAAGTTAGGGTTGTCCACCCACTAAGTAAGGGTTATCCACTCACTAAGTTAGGGTTGTCCACCCACTGAGTGAGGGTTATCCACTCACTAAGTTAGGGTTGCCCACCCACTGAGTGAGGGTTATCCACTCACTAAGTTAGGGTTGTCCACCCACTGAGTGAGGGTTATCCACTCACTAAGTTAGGGTTGCCCACCCACTGAGTGAGGGCTGTCCACCTAAGTTAGGGTTGTCCACCCACTGAATCCTTGTTGTCCACCCAATGAGTGAGCGTTGCCTATCCATTGAGTGAGAGTTGTCCATGAACTAATGATGATCTCTCACAGTGGGTGGTGTGGGCGTGGTTCTTCTGTTGTTGGTAGGCGTGACTAGCGCTTGGCCGCCACATAAGCTTTCCAACAAACTGCCAGTGCTTCCCCAAGGACACGCAGCCACCTTCCATGCCAGCTCCTCTTCCTCAAGCTCCTCCTCTTCCTCGAGATCCTCCTCTTCCAAGTCAAGCTTCGCTTCTTCTGCGGCGGGTACCTTCGTTAATTCTTCCTCCGCTAGTGACGAGGCCTCGGCAGCAGACAGCGCCGCTGCCTCCTCCTTCTCCGGGTAAGTTAGCACTCACAATTTCCTCATTTTTATTCTGTAGTCTGTGACAACTTTTTTATTTTATAGTTCGATAAAGCTTTACTTTCATGCACTCAAACCTTAGTATATGCAATTATCTGGGAAGTCATACATATTTAGCAGGGCTTAAATGTAGTTGAACAGATAGCACATTATTCAGATTCAGATTCAGATTTTTTATTTCTCTGTAAAGATTACAATGTGTGGTTTACATTTATAAGATAATAATTACAAAGATGGCCAGTTCAGAATATTTAGATTATGACAATTTGTAAAATTAGTAATGAGAATGGTTTCATCTTGGCATGTTACATAGTTTCTAATTGGGGTATATCAGGCAAACTTAAGACTAGTTTGAGATTTATTAGGCAATAGCTATATTCGGGATTTTATGTGGTTTTCATGTAGTTAGGTGATGGTGGGGTGTGTTAGTGAGATAAGGTGTTTTTTGATGATAGTGTTGACAATGGTGGCTGAGTCTGCAGTTCTGGAGTTTTCAGGTAGGGAATTCCAGATTAAGATAAGATAAGATAAGATTTTAACCCAGGAGGGTTAGCCACCCAGGATAACCCAAGAAAGTCAGTGCGCCATCGAGGACTGTCTTGTCTTATTTCCATTGGGGTCCTCAATCTTGTCCCCCAGGATACGACCCACACCAGTCGACTAACACCAGGTACCTATTTGCTGCTAAGTGAACAGGACAACAGGTGTAAGGAAACGCGTCGAAATGTTTCCACCCCACCGGGAATCGAACCCGGACCCTCCGTGTGTGAAGCGAGAGCTTTAGCCACCAGGCCACCGGGGCCTCATTAATTTACATTGATCGTTTGTATAGATTTAGCCGGACACTGGGAATGTCAGAGATTTTTGTGTCTGGTATTGTGCCTATGGGTCCTGTCACAACTATCAAGAAAGCGTTTTAGTTCAGGGTTAATATTGGAATTTATGGTTCTGTACATGCAGGACGCACAGTAGTAAGTGTGGATGTTCTGAACAGTGAGTAAGTTTAGGTCTTTGAAAAGGGGCGGGGGTTGCCTGGGATTGAATTGCGTGATAATTCTTACTTCGGCTTTTTGTTGAGTTATTGTTGGTTTTAGGTTTAGATTTAGAGTGTAAATTTTATTTTTAGTACAAGCTTATAGATTATCCAGTCTGTATGTTCATCTATTTATATTTGTGGGTATTAAATGTCATGTGCTTGCTTTCCTTTTCATACCATTTACATAAGATGATTTTCAATATCAACTTTGCTTAGGTTCGTCTCTGGAGATGCTGCAGGACACTTTTTGAAAAATCTTGGTGTTTCTAATGGCGTCTTCTCCGGGTTCAACGGAGCTGGGGTGGGGTCCGACAGTCAAAGTTCCCACGCTGGTGCTCAAGGATCCGCTACAACCTTCGGATCAAGCAGTCATGGATCTTCCTTAGGGGCTCATGGATCCACTACAGGTTTCGGATCCGGCAGTCACGGTACTGCTTCAGGGGGCTTGACTTCAACAGGTTCTGTATCTAGCAGTCATGGTTCTGCATTAGGGGTTCAGGGATCCGATGCAGGTCTCGAATTTGGCAGTCATGGATCTACTTCAGGGATTCAGGGATTAACTACAGGCTTCGAATCCGGAAGTCACGGCAGAGGTTCAGGGGTTCAAGAATCCACTGCAGGCTTTGGATCAAGCAGTCACGGATCTACTTCGGGAATCCAGGGATCCATTACAGGCTTCGAATCCGGAAGTCAAGAATCTGCCTTAGGGGTTCACGGATCCGCTAATACAGGATTTGGATCCGGCAGTCATGGTTTCACCTCCGAAGCTCAGGGACCTGATGCTGGATTTAACGTCGCATTTGAAGGTGCATCTGGAAGTCAAGGATCTTCAGCTGGTTTTGGGTCTGCAGCGCACGGTGCTTCTGGAAGTCAAGGATCTTCAGCTGGTTTTGGGTCTGCAGCGCACGGTGCTTCTGAAAGTCAAGGATCTTCAGCTGGTTTTGGGTCTGCAGCGCACGGTGCTTCTGAAAGTCAAGGATCTTCAGCTGGTTTTGGGTCTGCAGCGCACGGCGCTTCGGAAAGTCAAGGATCTTCAGCTGGTTTTGGGTCTGCAGCGCACGGCGCTTCGGAAAGTCAAGGATCTTCAGCTGGTTTTGGGTCTGCAGCGCACGGTGCTTCTGGAAGTCAAGGATCTTCAGCTGGTTTTGGGTCTGCAGCGCACGGTGCTTCGGGAAGTCAAGGATCTTCAGCTGGCTTTGGGTCTGCAGCCCTCGATGCTTCTGGAAGTCAAGGAACTGGCTATAAAATTGACACGCATGGTGCCTCTGATTCTTCACATGAATCTGCTACTCATGGTGCCACTGACACTTCATTTGGATCCTCCATCCAGGACATTTCTGACTCATTATTCGGATCTGCCGCACAGGGTGACTCTGCAACAACCCATAGTGTCTCTGGAAGCCAAGGAACTGGCATCGGATTTGGGCCAGCAATTCACAGTGCCTCTGGAAGTCAAGGATCTTCTGACTTTGAATCTACAGATCACGGCGTTTCTGGAAGTCAGGAAAGTGTCACTGGACATGGATCTACAACTTATGGTGCCTCTGGAAGCCAAGGATCTGAGGTCGAGATCGAATCTGCAACCCACGATACTTCTGGAAGCCAAGGATCTTTTGTTGGCGTTGGATCTGCAGCTCAGGGAGCTTCTATAAGCCAAGAATCTTCTGCTGGTTTTGAATCTTTAGCACATGGTACCTCTGGAGTCCAAGGATCTGACAGTGGGATTGAAATAGCTTCCCATGGTACCTCTGAAAGCCAAGAATCCTCTTCGGACTTTGAATCTTCAGACCACAGTATCTCTGTAAGCCAAGACACAGACACAAACACTGGATATGGATCTGCATCTCACAGTGCATCTGGAAGTCAAGGATCAGACGCTGGGTTTGGTGCCTCTGAAAGCCAAGGGTCTGCTGGCATTGACTCTGTATCCCACGGAGCCTCTCAAATTCAAGTAGATGCAAGCTTTGGATCCGCATCTCACGGTGCTACTGGAAGTCAAGAATCTTCTGCTGGTATTGGATCTTCAACTCACATAGCCTCTGGAATCCAGGGAGTTGACGCTGGCTTTGGATTAGTATCTCACGGCACCTCTGGAGGTCCGGGATCTGCTGGCTTTGGATCTTCAACCCATGGAGCCTCTGGAATCCAGGGAGTTGACATCAGCTTTGGATCTACATCTGACGGTTTCTCTGGAGGCCAAGGGTCTTCTGCTACCTTTGGATCTTCAACCCACGGAGCCTCTGGAATCCAAGGATCTGCAATTCATGGTGCATCTACCAGTGAAGTGTCTGCTACGGATGTCACTGGAAGTCACGATTCCACCACCAGCAGTGAAGGTTTTACAAGCTTTACATCAGGCAGCCAAAGTTCGCTTGATGTGTTATCATCGGGCTCTCAGGGTTCCTCTGCAGAGACATCATTCGGCAGTGGGTCTTTCCTGGGCGTCATCAGTCAAGGTTACATCCCACCTACGGCCTCTCACGACGCCTCTCTTTCTGGGTCTGGCGTCAGGGAATTAATCCTCAAAGTGAGCAGCAGCAGACCAGGTAAGTAATGCTCACCATATAACTTAATAACGTTTCACATTAAAAACACTTGTTAGACTCAATACTTACCTTTGACTGTCAGTGCCTTAACTTTATTTTTGTTAGATTGAAATATAACGTCCATATAGTACTTTAACAATTCAAAGTGCAGTAATAAAATATGAGATTTTCATAATATATATTGCAAATGTGCTTAAATGGAATTTTGGAGTACAGCAGCATTCTCCTACTAAGATCCAAATTTCCTATACAGTTTGGTATAATTCAGTGAAAGATATATATTCCCTCAAAATTAAATGGAGTTGTTGAACAGTTCACGCTGGTTCCTGCCCTGAGCTGCCCACCGAGTGCTTCCAGACCAAGTCTAGAAGAACGTTCAAGAAATGTCACAATGACAGCTCATGTCGATCCACTGAAAAGTGCTGCTTCGATACCTGCCAGTCTGACCAATGGGTGTGCAAGCCTTCCCTTACGAAGCCCTTAGACTGGTGATCACCTACTTCTCCCACCACATTTATGCTCCAAGACTTATTGTTTATTGAAGAATAATGTAAACAAGGAGTCATGTAGTATCGATCTCTGGTTAGCTGATGGCAGTTCTACACCCGTTACAAAAGATGTGATTAATGGGAACAATGGGTCCTATCATCACCGACGGATTTAGTAAAAATATTCGTTTCAGTTTACGTGCCATCATTGTGTTGGGGTACATATGCAGAAATGACATTTGGCTAACCCAGGTTTGAATCTTCATTACGCCTTGCTTACACAATTCGTTCCCTTCATGAAAGTGATAAATCTTGTATCGTATTAAGAGGAATCTTTTGAATATTGAGTTGTTTGTATTATGACTTTCCAGTTAATAAGACAGACTGCTCAGTAGATACAAGAATTATATAATTTTAACATAATACAGAGTATTATAACTAGTATGAAGTTTCACGGTTTATAATTTATCTGCTTTAACAAGTGTTTGAGCTGTTAAATTGTTTCAAACCAATTGCATTGTCCTATAATTTACTGTGATAATTCATCATAATTTAATAAAAAATGAATTTTTAACATGAATTTTCTTTAAATTTCAACTGTAACCAATTATTAATAAGACAATAATTACCGATTTCTTTACTTTGACATTTTTACATATCCGCTATTTACTACTCAATTCTTGTTTATACATTCATCATTAGACCCTCTGAAGGCAGCATCAAGCAAGAGGACTTGTGGGTTTGAGATACAAGACGACTAAACACGGATATAATATTCCGAATATTAAACCTGTGTAGGTCATTCAGCGCTATAATGAGTACAAAGACAAATTATTATTATTATTCGTAGTAGTAGTAGTACAGTTATAGTAGAATAGCCTCAACTGCAGCAAAGTGGTAATAGTAGTATATTCAAAACATACACTAAAATGTATGGGTCATGCAGCAAAGAAGTTATAGATGAATCACTTAATAATTTTCATTTGTCATAAAAGTCAAACTGGTCAAAAATTTCCAATAATAAATCTGAAGGTGAAGGACGTAAGTACTGAAGCAGAACATTTATCGTCAGGCCCCAGGAAACATCTTGATAAGGCGTATGTAATTTAAAGTATATATATAATGTTTATTATGGTTTATCAGTTTTAAAGCCTATCGACTGCACCACCCGACAAGATACCTAAATCCTTAGAATAGGAATTAAAGTAAACTTTTAGTATATATACTCTGAGATACACATACCTTTACTATAGCATGCTACATTATATAATTATAATCATAACTAAGCGCTAAACCCACAAGAGTCATACAGAATCTCATGCTACAGGGTTCATCAGGCCCTGTTACCTAGGTTAACAACTTACAAAGGGTATGTGATACTACACACTTTCCATGACCCTGCTTGTCTACACGTTACACTTTCATTGCAAGCCTCACTTAACATACTTTTCTCTTAACTCAAGAGTTTCTACATCACAATTATGGATTTTTTATATCCTACATCTTTCATACACTATTTAATCCTCTCTGCCTATTAACTGTAGGGAAGAGATGGTTCGAACACTTTTTATATGTTTAAAATCAGGTAGAACATTCATTCATACGGAGTGCAATATCGTAGGTATATATAATGTTTAACTTATCTGTGAAATTTAGTATTTAGTATTCCGGTAGGTTTGGATGTTTCGTTTATCCATAATCATTTGTATATAATCAGGTTCTCAGTTACATCGTAACATGGATATATGTATTGGTGAATTTGTCTGAAATTTATTAACACCAAGAAAATACTTTAAAAGTAGAAACTCTGAAATGTCCAATTTTAGTTCACTGGAAGGATTAGACCAGACATATGGTATAGATTAATCTTGTGTATTAAATATTTTTATAGATCCCTCTATGTTGCCATTCCCATAAATTTTAAGTTTTTGCAAACAAAACCAAGTAGTAAAGCAAACATGTCTGTATTGAAGAATAGAAGGATAGGTCCACATTCTTGGATTAAGAGCTGTATCTAGCACAAAAGCACTTCCCTTGAGGGAGGGGAGGGGAAAGATAACTTAAAAAAATGCATGGAAATTTCAATCTTCAAGAAAATCGTACCTAGACAAACATATTAGCCTGTAGGTGTCTAGCACCTGGTTGATTAGAGGGTCAACCAGGTGGTTGGCCATGTTCATCAACCAGGTGGTTAACCGAGTTCGTTAACCAGGTGGTTGACCGCGTTCGTCAACCAGGTGGGTGTGAGAGAAAAATTCATTAGATAGGAGTGGAAGTATGAATGAGTGGTGGTGGTAGTTTGTCGGGCGGTGTGCTGGTTTTGAAAGGTGTGTGCATCGTTCCGCTGCTCCCCTCACTCCCTTTCCCTTTTCTCCACCCGGTGGGAGTTGACGTGTGTCCCTCCGACCAGTTGACAGTCACTTGACTTTCGGCTCCCATCAAGTCTGTAAGTATCTAATCCACTCCTGTTTAATAATTTATTTTGTGAAGCTCTTGTTTAAAGGGCTTCACTCTTGTTTAGGTTTATATTCTGGTAATTCAACCTGACCTAATTTGGACTTACGTCGAGTAACTATACACAAGTGTTGGTTATGTCGTTCTGCTGCAAGGCGGGGTAGCAATGATAAGTCTTCGGAGGCTTCTTTATTTGTGAGATCGTGAGGGTACACAGGCAGTGTGTTTGTGACCATTGCGAGGGAGAGAGAAGTAAGCCTGTTTACTCTAGGCTGCCTGGACGAGAAGTAGGAAGGGTAGGTTCGTCAGGACGGAACATGGTGGGGCAGACTGAAGTGGGTATGGGCCTATAGGTGGCAGCACGAGCATGGCACGAACTATGAACTCAGCTGACAGACAGCATAGGCTGTCTATGCAGACAGTACAGGCTGTCTACATAACGTAATCATATTTGTCCTCACCATTTCTTTTAAAGGCAGTACGTCTATCATGTGAGTGATTCCTCAAGGCTCGGGTCGGATGACCCGACCCTTGATTGTCGGCTCGGATCATCCGACATAGGTGAGATAAGATGGGCAGCAACGATTTTAGCATAGATCAGACTTAATATGGCATCTATACCTAAGCTGGCCCCCTTCCACTCGTAGCTGATACGCAATCCCAGTACCCGGGGTCAGAGGATCCCAGTACCCGGGGTCAGAGGATCCCAGTACCCGGGGTCAGAGGATCCCAGTACCCGGGGTCAGAGGATCCCAGTACCCGGGTCAGAGGATCCCAGTACCCGGGGTCAGAGGATCCCAGTACCCGGGGTCAGAGGATCCCAGTACCCGGGGTCAGAGGATCCCAGTACCCGGGGTCAGAGGATCCCAGTACCCGGGGTCAGAGGATCCCAGTACCCGGGGTCAGAGGATCCCAGTACCCGGGGTCAGAGGATCCCAGTACCCGGGGTCAGAGGATCCCAGTACCCGGGGTCAGAGGATCCCAGTACCCGGGGTCAGAGGATCCCAGTACCCGGGGTCAGAGGATCCCAGTACCCGGGGTCAGAGGATCCCAGTACCCGGGGTCAGAGGATCCCAGTACCCGGGGTCAGAGGATCCCAGTACCCGGGGTCAGAGGATCCCAGTACCCGGGGTCAGAGGATCCCAGTACCCGGGGTCAGAGGATCCCAGTACCCGGGGTCAGAGGATCCCAGTACCCGGGGTCAGAGGATCCCAGTACCCGGGGTCAGAGGATCCCAGTACCCGGGGTCAGAGGATCCCAGTACCCGGGGTCAGAGGATCCCAGTACCCGGGGTCAGAGGATCCCAGTACCCGGGGTCAGAGGATCCCAGTACCCGGGGTCAGAGGATCCCAGTACCCGGGGTCAGAGGATCCCAGTACCCGGCAGGGACAGTCGGTCAGAGGATCCCAGTACCCGGGGTCAGAGGATCCCAGTACCCGGGGTCAGAGGATCCCAGTACCCGGGGTCAGAGGATCCCAGTACCCGGGGTCAGAGGATCCCAGTACCCGGGGTCAGAGGATCCCAGTACCCGGGGTCAGAGGATCCCAGTACCCGGGGTCAGAGGATCCCAGTACCCGGGGTCAGAGGATCCCAGTACCCGGGGTCAGAGGATCCCAGTACCCGGGGTCAGAGGATCCCAGTACCCGGGGTCAGAGGATCCCAGTACCTGGGCTCACTATTTCAGGTGTCCCAAGTCATGTCCACCAGTGATGCCCCTCCCGACATCAACAACGGCTGTGTTCCAAACCATGATTCAGAGCCACGTGCCCAGAACACTGGCACGACACCGCGACATTATTCACATCTTAACTGTGTACATATTAACTCTGAGTCACTAATGTTATCATTGATTTTTCTCTTTTCATTTCCATCAGGAGGAATCGGCCTTATCAAATACTCTTTAAGAGTCTGATAGGGCTGAACCTTCATTGGTTGACCGCGTTCGTCAACCAGGTGACTAGCCTTCAGCTTGTTGACCGTCATCGTAACCCGACCTGAGGTCAGGCCAGGCTACGAAAACTCTGTAAAACAAGTCAACGGTGTTGAGGACGAGCTCAGATAATAAGTGAAACATAACATGCACACTGGATTTTGAAAGCACATTTTGAAAGTGTTTGGATCAAACCTTGTCTTTAATAAATAATTTCATGTCACATACTCTGAAACCCAGCAGTCCTTATCCATGATCAACTTACTCATTTCATCATTCCTATTAAGCGTCTCCCTTCATTGAACCGTGATTGCATAATATCAATCCAGATCAAAAATACACCACTTTTTAATTTATAAGATTTAAACATATGTACTAGTATTTTTTTTTTCAACAAGTCGGCGGTCTCCCACCGAGGCAGGGTGACCCAAAAACAAAGAAAATCCCCAAAAAGAAAATACTTCCATCATCATTCAACACTTTCACCTCACTTAAACATAATCAGTCTTTGCAAAGGCGCTCAGATGATAGTTTAAAATAGTTCCTCCAAACTGTCACTATCCCAGACCCCTCCTTTAATGTGCAGGCATTGTACTTCCCATTTCCAGGACTCAAGTCCGGCTAAATCTATAATAACCAGTTTCCCTGAATCCCTTCACTAAATATTACCCTGCTCACACTCCAACAGCTCGTCAGGTCCCAAAAACCATTCGTCTCCATTCACTCCTATCTAACACGTTTGCTGGAAGTCAAAGCCCCTTGCCCACAAAACCGACTTTACCCCCTCCCTCTAACCTTTTCGAGGACGACCCCTACCCCTCCTTCCTTCCCCTACAGATTTATACGCTCTCCAAGTCATTCTACTTTGATCCATTCTCTCTAAATGACCAAACCACCTCAACACCTCTTCAGCCCTCTGACTAATACTTTTATTAACTCCACACCTCCTAATTTCCACACTCCGAATTCTCTGCATAATATTTACACCACACATTGCCCTTAGACAGGACATCTCCACTGCCTCCAGCCGCCTCCTCGCTGCACTTGCATTTACAACCCAAGCTTCACACCCCTATAAGTGTTGGTACCACTATACTTTCATACATTCCCTTCTTTGCCTCCATAGATAACGTTTTTTGTCTCCACAAATACCTCAACGCACCACTCACCTTTTTTCCTTCATCAATTCTATGGTTAACCTCATCCTTCATAAACCCATCCGCTGACAAGTCAACTCCCAAATATCTGAAAACATTCACTTCTTCCATACTCCCTCTCTCCAATGTGATACCAAATTTTTCTTTATCTAAATCGTTTGATACCCTCATCACCTTACTCTTATCTTTGTTCACTTTCAACTTTCTACTGGTATTATTAAATTCATAAGGAGCATTACTCATAGGGCTCATATAGTGCTAGGAAACGAGAGGAAATCAGATTCGATCCAAGAGTAAGGGCAACTCCAAGGCTTTTGATCAAGAGTCCACCTACGTCAGCACACCCACCCCTTGCAAAGAATATGTTCCAACAAATTATCAATAGGAAACATTATTTCTCACTGCATCATCTACTGGAAACATTAAGTACCAACAGATCATCTATAGGAAACATTTCAATATGTTCTAAAATTAGTAATACAAAAGTTTAGGGATAAAAATTAAATTACACACATATGCCAATAACTTTAATAACCTCTTCTAAAACAAAGTAGAAAATACAGAGCTCATAAATAAATATTTAGCATGAATGACCGTCTTATTTCATACTGATAAAATTTATCCGTAATGCATAGTTCTTTGCATTTATGTATTTTTGCACTTAAAACGTTACCCTTTTCTACCTAATATGCACTGTATTAGCTGGAAATATTGTACTAATAAATGTACATGTACTAATAAATCAATCTGCAGGAAACATTCTATATCAATATATCACCATTTACACGAAATATTAAGTCATTAGGTCACCATCTACGAAAAATTACAATAGCTTACTATCTACAGAAAACATATGTACAAATAGATCTATACGAAGTACAAAAAATTTACCAGAACAATAATGTTTCAGAAAACTAAAAATCATAAATGTACTCATATAAATTATAACAGCCCATATATTTGACTTTCATAATCTCTTATATAAAATAAATAGGGTCTTGGAGGAAATAGAACTCATAAATAAATATCTAGCACAGAATGAGTTATTTTATATAGAAAATGTGCTAAAACATTTCCTGAAGTTATAAATAAATAAATAAATAATATATATATATATATGTGTATATATGTATATGTATCTCCTTTACATTGCACATATTCTGTATTTAAAACTTTACCATTTTGTTCCTCTTTTCCCTTGTATTGGCACAGGCTTTGGGTACAGGGGAACCTTTTACATTCTTGATGTTGCGCAAGATTGCGCATATTTCTTCTGGACTGAAAATCTCCGTTGGGACTACATTTTCCACAAATTCATCAGTAGACATTGTCAAGAACCGAAGATATGGGAGAAAGTCTTCGATTTCCCGTCGAAGTTCGCTTGGAGTACATCCGGTATTCCGAAGTCCTAGTTGATGTCGCCCCCTGTTATATAAAATAATTTGCAAAAAAAAATTTTCACTATAATTATATTTTTCCTAGCTGATGTTGACCCCTGTTAAACAAATAATTTTCAAGAATCTATCAATATGATAAGTATGGTACATTTCCTAGCTGATGTCGGCCCCTGTCAAAACAATATGCAAAGATCATCTTTTAATGAAATAGCTATGATAATTTTCCTAGTTTATGTCAACCTCTGTTAAACAAAATAATTTGCAAATTTGCAATATCTACGGTACTGTTCTCCTCCTTTATTATGAGGGTGTAGTATTAAGTAGATATTACAAATACCTTTGTTTCAAACTTTGAAAAGAATGCCTGAAACGTTCACAAAAGACTTCTGAATGCTTGTTAGTAAACAATTATTGAAAGCAGTTACTTCTTTAGTGATTTAAGAAACAGGAATATGTGGAAATTATGAAACTTGCCTTAGCAAGCAAGAAGATTCAATAAAAGCAAAAAGTCAGGCACAAGAAAAATTAGTTATGGTATAAAATGTAGCATTATTATTTGTATCGGCGCTGTATAATTCTTGTAGCTTCAGCACTTCTCTTTGATTATAATAATATAATTTGTATCAGTATTGAATGAAATACAACTTGAATGCATATCAACTAGGCAACGTTAAAATTAAATTTAAGTGACTTTTTCAGAAGGCCGGGAAAATAGGAGAGCATAGTTAGCAGTTTGAGGAACTGTGATAAGCCTACAAATCAAATAGCATGCATATAAATCTGTACTTTCCTTATTACTTCATATGCTCTCTCTCTCTCTTTCTGTATGTGTGAAAATAATTTAAAAGCTATTTTTTCCTGTCAAACACCAAGTTATTAGAAAAGCTTTTTTTCCTACCCGAAGACACTTACCATGACAAAACAGCAGAAAAGACTACAATCTCATCAATGTTTATGAAAGGCTGCTCCAAAAGGTGTTGCAATGCCCATCGACTCAACTGGGTAATACGCTGAGCTGAAAACACATCCCCCGATGTCTCATACATTTTCTGGTAAAATAGTGGCAAATTGGTGTTTACCGGTATATCCTGATAATTTATTAGAATAAAGTGACAAATTCAACACTTAAATATTAGACATCTGCAATTCTGTATGCATATTCAAATACAGACACAGGTGCAAAATTATGAAATACACAGTAAATAGAACATGTAGACAATAGGGGTCAGCATACCTACTCCTCTATTCTTAAGTAATTAAGGAAAACACTTGAATACAATTACATCTAAAAAAAAAAACATACCACCTCTATACAAGAACCAATACAGCGCACTGAAAAATGTAAACAAAGCTATTTATTACCTATAAAAACCGGTGAGGTATCAAATTACCTTGGAACATTTGTTGATAAGATCAGGGTTGTCCAAGTGCACAGCAGCATTGTAAACCATAAGATAGTTGGTATCACTCAAGACTCTCTTCAGGTACTGTTAAACATAAAATTATAAATTAATTATTATGGTCTTACTATGCCTTGGTCATTCTTCAGCACTCGTCAAGTACTGTAAATAAGTAGAAAATGAAAAAAATTGGTTATTCATTGTGCTTTCACTCTGCTTTGGTTACTCTTTAGCTAGAAGTTTAAAATCCTGTATAAAATTCAGGTTCGAAAGGTTATAAATGAAAAATAACAAAAACAGTTGTTGATTGTTCAACGAGGTATAAATCAGTTTTAAAAGTGATAAGTGTATAATGTTCTGTACATTGAAATGGCGCGCAGTAGTTATTGGAAACATGAAAAATGTAAGATATCACACTAATGTCCATTAAAATCCGTAACATTACAGTTAACTATACGCGTGAACACCATATCGCCCATCCTTATGAAGTATAATATGTACTGTATAAATTAATGAATGATTGAATTATTATTATTATTATTATTAATTATTATTATCATTATTATAATCATAACTAACTCCTAAACATGAATGACCGAAAATGTTAAGAAAATATTAATTTTTTATTTGGTGATCAACTAGTATAAGAATAATGTACTGATGAATAAATATTAATATTATTGTCATATTATCATAATAATATTAAGATGTCGTGTCAAAGGGCAATGTGTGTAAATATTATGCAGAGAATTCGTAGTGTGGAAATTAGGAAGTGTGGAGTTATTAAAAGTATTATTCAGAGGGCTGAAGAGGGGTTGTTAAGGTGGTTTGGTCATTTAGAGAGGCTGGAGCAAAATAGGATGATTTGGAGGGTGTATAAGTCTGTAGTGGAGGTGAGGAGGGGTAGGGGTCGTCCTAGGAAAGGATGGAGGGGGTAAAAGAGGTTTTGTGTGCAAGGGGCTTGGACATACAGCAGGTATATATGAGCGAGTTAGATATGAGTGAATGGAGACGAATGGTTTTTGGTACCTGACGAGCTGTTGGAGTGTGAGCAGGGTAATATTCTGTGAAGAGATTCAGGAAAACCGGTTAGCCGGATTTAGAGTTCTGAAGGTGGGAAGTACAATGCCTGCACTTTAAAGGAGGGGTTTGGAATATTGACTGTTAAGAGTGACATCTAAATTGTCGTATCTGGGCGACTCTACAAAGACAGTGATTATGTGTGAATGATGAAGATTTTTTTTTTTGGGTCACCCTGCCTCAGTTGGAGACGGCCGACGTGTTGAAAAAAAATATTATTATGATTATATTTATGGGGAAGCGCTGAACCCAGTCACATAGCGCTTGGGAATGAGAGGCAATCAGGTTGGATACAAGTAAGGGGAGGACAAGCTCAATTCCTTGGCTTAAGAGCTCCTCACCAGCATCAAGGAACCTCCGTTGTGGGTATAAGATTAGTTCAAAATGGTTAGGGTGGCATGATAGCGTTTTATTCCTCCATCCCCTAGCTGTGACTTGATACAAGGAAGGACCCCACAACATGCCTTGCTGGGAGACGGCAGCTATGGTTAAGAAAAAAAAAATACGAGTTAACCCTTATTTTTAATATTATTCATAGGTAAGCGCTAAACCCGAAGACGTCAATAGCGCTGGGGAATGGATGGTAATCAAATTCGATCCAAGGAAAGGGAGGATAACTCCATTTCCTCGGAAGATTCCTTAACTGGGATACTGGACAAAGTCATCATGTTACCTTTGTTTTATATCTATAATCCAAGGGGGGTGAGGTGAAGGACTTTTCATCCAAAAAATTAGAACTATCTTCCTTTTCCTCGGATCAAGCTTGATTACCTCCCATTCATCAGGTACTATTTGACTCCTATGGGGTTTCGATTAAATTTTCTTAATATATTAACCATTATCAAACCTTAATGTATAAGCACGAAAACGTACTTTCCTATGAATTAATACTACTACTAATAATAATAATAGAATACAACCGTCTGCGTAGCTCGCATTTGATATGGATTTTAATAAATTCTGTTAAAAGGTGATATTTCATTCGTTAAATAAGTCTACGATTATTTTGTCATCACAGCGTCACGAGTTAGTCAGTGTAGCTGAGGGTACTTGAATATGAGACGTCAAATTTTCACATTAGTTCGTTGTAAATGTACATTAAGGTGGATGATATATGCCCTATCATATATTACCCCACATATGGGGCGTTAAACTTTCACATCAGTTGGTTATTAGTGAGGGCGAACAATATATGGAGAGACAAATGTTTACACAAGTTGACAGAAGGGTGAATAATTACTTATAGGGTAAATGCTACATCTAGTTATAAGATGACATCATGCAACTCCTAGTACTAGTTGGAATGAGGCGCCGTGCCAACAAGTGCTGGAAAAAACACGAAGAGAAAAAGGAGAACTTATATTAAATACAACGTTTCACCTTCAAGAGGATTTATCAGGTACACGATAAAGCCTCTTGTTGGTGAAACATTACATTTTATAAAAGGTCTGCTTCTGCTAGTTTTTTTTTTTTTTCCTAACAGCTCAAGGTAGTTGCCATCGATGTAGCCTTGTTATCCAGCCCAAAGTCAAGGCTTCCATATTCTTTCCCGTATACGGAGAAATATCGTTCACCCCGTAATGTCATGAATCGTGAGTTGATCGCACAGTATGTCAATGCAATCTCACGCGGAGTGAGGTCCAATATGACTGACAGGTGTACATCAGATGACTTAAGTAACGTGATTGCAAAATCTCGAATCGAATGATTATTTTTTTAATCAGAAAGAAAGCGCCAAACCTCTAAGGGCCACACAACACCTGGAAAATGGGAGGCATTCAAGTTCGATCTCTGGATGGGAAAAATAACTCCAGTTCCTTGGTTCAAGAGGTTCCTTGACTTCATCAAGACATAATATGAGAGGCAAATATTGTAACAAAAGAAATGCGTGGAAGCTCTGATGAGTACCAATGAAAAAAAATATTATTTTCATTAGTATTATTAAAGGGAAAGGGCTAAACTAAACTCTGAGGAATGGGGAAATTATAAAGAAGTTAGTATGTATATGGAAGAATTATTAGGGTGTGTAGGAGAGAGGAAGATTACTTCCAGGTAAAAGTAGGTCTTAGACTGGGATGTGTAATGTCACCATGGTTATTTAATATATTTATAGATGGGGTTGTAAAATGCTAGGGTGTTGGGGAGAGGGGTGGGATTAAATTATGGGGAATTAAATTCAAAATGGGAGTTGAAAGTTACTTTTTGCTGATGATACTGTGCTTATGGGAGATTCTAAAGAAAAGTTGCAAAGGTTAGTGGACGAGTTTGGGAGGGTGTGTAAAAGTAGAAAGTTGAAAGTGAACATAGATAAGAGTAAGGTGATGAGGGTATCAAACGATTTAAATAAAGAAAAATTGGATATCACATTGGAGAGAGGAATTATGGAAGAAGTAAATGTTTTCAGATATTTGGGAGTTGATTTGTCAGCGGATGGGTTTATGAAGGATGAGGTTAACCATAGAATTGATGAAGGAAAAAAGGTGAGTAGTGCGATGAGGTATCTGTGGAGACAAAAAACGTTATCCATGGAGGCAAAGAAGGGAATGTACGAAAGTATAGTGGTACCAACACTCTTATATGGGTGTGAAGCATGGGTTGCAAATACTGCAGCGAGGAGGCGGCTGGAGGCAGTGGAGATGTCCTGTCTAAGGGCAATGTGTGGTGTAAATATTATGCAGAAAATTCGGAGTGTGGAAATTAGGTGTGGAGTTACTAAAAGTATTTGTCAAAGGGCTGAAGAGGGGTTGTTGAGGTGGTTTGGTCATTTAGAGAATGGATCAAAGTAGAATGACTTGGAGAGCGTATAAATCTGTAGGGGAAGGAAGGCAGGGTAGGGGTCGTCCTCGAAAAGGATGGAGGGGGTAAAGGAGGTTTTGTGGGCGAGGGGCTTGGACTTCCAGCAAGCATGTGTCAGCGTGTTAGATAGGAGTGAATGGAGACGAATGGTTTTTGGAGTGTGAGCAGGGTAATATTTTGTGAAGGGATTCAGGGAAACCAGTTAATTGATTTAGTTGGACTTGAGTCCTGGAAATGGGAAGTACAATGCCTGCACTTTAAAGGAGGGGTCTGGGATAGTGACAGTTGGGAGGGACTATTCTTAGCTGTCGTATCTGAGCGCCTCTGCAAAGACAGTGATTATGTATGAGTGAGGTGAAAGTGTTGAATGATGATGAAAGTATTTTCTTTTTGGGGATTTTCTTTTTGGGTCACCCTGCCTCGGTGGGAGACGGCCGACTTGTTGAAAAAAAAAATCTAAGGAATATTGGTCAAAACAAACAGTATTTAGTGTATTATAAACTTTCACTTCACTTTTGGATTAAAAAAAAAACATCATTAATGAGGATCCTATAGAAACGAAGTATTGACCCTTGATCTCATATTTAAAATTACATCAACTTTTTGTTTAATCGAAAGAGATACACAGCTTAAAAAAAAAACGAGAAAAAAAAACAGGGTTAATATGAGCATAAAACAGCAGTACGCAAAAAAGTAGACTTACCTCTGAACAAACATATTTCAGCACATTCATCTCGTACTTGCATGCTAGATAACTGACTTCTAAGGCCATGTTTGTACTGGGGAACTGTGTTTGGTCAAAATACATATACTCCATCAACCAACTGAAAGTTTCAGGGGAGTCCTCTGTGAGAACAAGCTCTCCTCCTACAGCTGTGTGGCCAAACAGCTTAGACTCAAAAATAGGCGAGGTCATTGCAAGAATCAAGCGATGAGCCTGAAAAGAAAACTCGGTATTTGTAATAACGAATTTGTAATTTACCTCGTAAAAATAAAATGAACAAAGAAAACAACTATACTCACCTGATAAGGTTATCTTCTAGACAATGCTGTAAAGAATGAAACTTTTATGCAACATCATTTTGGACTACACTAATGCATTATTCACTATCGTTTCGGCACACAGGAAACATCTTTATTACCTTTATCTCTTCTCCAAATACAAAAAAGGTAAAAATGCCACATCTCACACAAAAAAACAATCACCATTCCTTCGATCAAATCACGCACAAAAAAATAATCAGGTACATAATGTATCCATACCTTCAATCAAATCATTTATTCATAATTATTTCTGCATTTGACTTCACTGAAGAGGATCCCAGAAGAGAGTCGAAATATACAGATCAATCAATCAATCTCCTGTGTTCCTATCTCGTGTGGGTTATTACCGAGCATTTATCCATGACTTTAAGAAAAGGTTTCGGGAATTTTTTTATTACTTAAATCAAATCATATTTTCTTTACAAAATATGTACATTATTTCACTATTAAATCGGAAAGATTAAAACAAAAGCTTCAATCCGTAACATAAAATGTGATCCGTTATTTTTAAATGGAATGGATTCTTGGCACTGGTAAGTCAAGGGGTTTCTTACTATGTTCCCATAAGAGTGCTAAACGCGTGTATCACTGACCGCAGAAGAGGATAAGAATATTTTATGATTTTTGGGAGGGGGAACAAGAATGTATCTTTAGTTAGCCTAGCTTAATTACGACAAATTTGTAAATTCTTATTAATCTCCCATCCATGAAATTTCAACTTTCGTGAACTTTTTCAACAAAATGTGATAATCCTGAGAAAGTTCACACACAGCCTAATCAACTTACTTTGATGGTTTCCTTCCGACCCTGGAAGCGGATGGTCAGGTCAGAAAATTGTCCTGTGAGGTACAGTGCCCTGACTCGCTCATGCACGTTCGATAGATCATTTGCTCTACCACGTTGGAATCCATACGATTGACAGGTCTCTCTAGCCATCCTGCAGATCAAAAAAAAATGCAAATATTCTAAGCGATTTTTTGGAAACAACAATTTAAGAGCTTTAAAATGGATCACCCATTTCCTAACCTGAAGGAATAATTTGAAAGTAATACACTACCAAGAGTCAAGCTACAGAACATGGTATGGTATTTGCATGCTGATTAATGTTTTACTCTCAACTGGTATTGGAACCGTTTTAATGCTTTCAGGGAAAATTTTACATGATCTAGTTGTCAGCATCAAATTTAATGCAGCGGGAAAAAAGATGGTAGATTACCATTCCTGGATGCATTAGCGGTAATCTATCATTATAATTTACTTTTACAGTAAATCCTCACATCTGGTCAAATATTATTAATACTTTTCAGACATTCTATCCAGATTAAGTGACGTGTAGTTTCAGAAGTGACTTAACGGCCCGCAATACTACACAGTCAACATTTAGAACAAGAAAACGGCACCAGCACCTCATAATTCAAGACCTGCCTATGCAAACAGTTTATAAAAAAAAGTCAAGTAATAAGAAAAATTAAAGAAAAAAATATACTATATTGTTAATTCCTTCCCATAAAAGAGAGCAATAACGTGAAGAATATTATACCCTAAAACTATAAGTAAATATTCCCATAGAACATAGGTTACTAGTATAAGAAATAGTTATAACTGACCATAATTTTTAAAGGGGTGGACCGGTAAGCCAGGGGAAGGCCTCGGTCAGATGACCAAAAGCTCCAACGGCGGGTCTTCATCTGACTAAGACCCGCGTCAGGAAACACTTGTCCTGTTTCCTGACGAACCTTACCTAACCTAACCTAACATAGGTTATTAAAAAAAAAAAACCGCCCTTGATGTAGCCGGTGTATGTGAAATTCTTTGAAAAATATGCTCAGCCACATATAGAATAAAAGCTAAAAATGAAAAACAATGAATTACCACAAAAACTAAACACATTAAGCCTGTTCATGACAGTTCCAAAATATAATATATATATAATCAAATTATATGTATAAATTCAAGTCTCAAGTGGGCTATGACTGCCTCATGACCCATTGTCAACATCTAACAAGGCCAGTGGAAACCTAATGCCATAATTATTCCAGCATCTGACTTCACTTAGGTCAAGTGCTCTGCATTTAAATGTAAAATAAAGGTAATATTCCAAGCGATTTCGTGATTTCTCATATTATCATGAACTAGTAAAAATAAGACAATAAAACAAAGCCCAGATATGACCTCACATGTGACCTCACAAATGACCCTTCTCAGTGAGCGTGAGAATTCCTTTCCATTGTAATGAAGTTTCTTAGTCAGGTCACATATCAAGTAAAATTTAAGAAGGGTATGATACAGTCCACTTTCAAGAGCCCCCTCACTGCAGTCAAGGCACTTTTCTGGAGGGGTGCGTATTCTAAGATTCTAAAAACTGAAAAAGAAAATCAATAAAATGAAACTACAGATCTACTCAAATGCCACCAAGATACATTTTGTTTGTTTGTAGCATTCACGTGCAGCCATTATCACAGGGAAGCGCTAAACCCGTAGGGATTATACAGCGCATGGGTAGGGGGATGGAAGGCATTTAGGGAATTGGAGCACAGATCCAATTCCCTAGATCAAAAGCCCCTCACCAGCATCAAGGAACCTCCCTTGAGGGGTACATGCAGCAATACCTTAAATTTGTAAGATCTTTAGGCTACATTTTTCAATTTTGTAGCCTTCTTTCTACTGTAAATTAACTTTAATCAAGGAAAAGCGCTAAACCCACTGGGATTATATTAGCGCCTAGAAAATGGGAGGTATTCAGGTTTAATCCAAGGAAGGGGAGGGTGTCCAATTCTAGATCAACAGTTCCTCACCGGTATCTTTCCCTTCGGTAGTCTATTGCGAATAATGTTTTTTTTTTCAATTTCCTAGTTCCAACTTCTACGACATAATTCACAATTACTTTAG
The DNA here is from genome assembly GCA_009830355.1 of Cherax destructor. Taxonomy (NCBI): domain Eukaryota; kingdom Metazoa; phylum Arthropoda; class Malacostraca; order Decapoda; family Parastacidae; genus Cherax; species Cherax destructor. The sequence continues at coordinate 53,651 of WNWK01000210.1, read as the reverse complement.
CCTATCATTATTATTCTGAAGAATAAATCACAATATCGTGGTTGAAACAATTCACAAATAAACCACACCAACGAGATGGAATGTCAGAAGTTTGTCTGTTTAAATCATTGAATGAAGAGCTCTTGACCGGCATCAAGGCACCCCCTTGAAGTACTTTATCCTTTTCACTTTACGTATAGGTAAATAGAAAATAATACAAATAGAGCTGTCTACAAGAACACGGGTGTATAGAATCCTCGTTCAACATGGCGGCTGGCTGAAAGCTCCCTAGCAGCGTTAATATTTTTTTTTAACAAGGGAGGCCTAGCTAACACTTGATTTACAGAAAACACTCTTTAATATAGAAAGGAGCTCTTCAACCTCACCTAGATGGAGTTTCCGATGTAGAAAAGAGCCTAGAAAGGGGGAAAAAAACAACAAAGCTCGGCGTTAGCAGCACCTTCCCTTGCAGTGTCCTACGACCAACTGACCTAATGTTGATCTTAGTATATTATATTAGAAGATAACAATGAGGAACAATGCGGTAGACATTATTATTATTATTGTTACAATCAAAACTAAGCGCTAAACTGACAAGGGTCATACAGTGCTAACGGCAGTAGACAGCTTTCTAAGATACAATGAGGAGAGAAAAAATAGAAACTTGAGTTCTGTTTTCAAAGTTTCTCTTGATTAATTTATTCAGTAATTGCTCGAATTTCGCGGTTGGTGTGAGTGACCATATATTTTATATATTATTGTCAAATCGTTATATATAGAAAAAAAACAAGTAGGAACTTACATGAAAAGTACGAAATTTTCAAAGTATTTTGAAATTAGTGTTATTATTTTTTCCCAGTCTCGTTTTGTTTATAGACTAATTTTCCTGTTTTATCAGGAACTATTTTATGAGCTATCCTGGTAACATTAGTTGGGTTCTTATTATTATTATCCTTATCATTATTGCTATTATTTAAGTCTAATAGTTATATATAGAAAATATCCAGTAACAACTTATACGAGAAGCATAAGATGTTTAAAGAACAGCCAACGATTTTCAAAGCATTTTTTAAATGAGTATTATTAAAAAATAAGCGATTGCATGAATGACAGTGAAAGTTTATTTTTTGGGCCACCCTACCTGGTGGGAGACTGCCGGAGTTCTAAATAATATATTACCATTAAATGTTATTATTGTTTTTGTTTGCTAAAAAGCACAAAACTCGTATGAGTCATTTTGTTGTTGTTGTTGGGGTTTATAGGGCCACTGACAGCATACGCTGTATCGAGCCTTCCTTCCAGTGCCCGGAAAAGGAACCTCGACTAAAGTGGAAGTTAATAATAATAATAATAATAATAATAATAATAATAATAATAATAATAATATCTTTATTTACTACAAGTACATGTGCAAGGTATACAGGCCTAGCTGACATCAATGACATACTACTATATAGAAAGCCGCTTATGCAGAGCATTTCGGGCAAATTAGGTCAGTTTTGTCCAGGATGCGACCCATACCAGTCGACTAACACCCAGGTACCCATTTTACTGATGGGTGAACATAGACAACTGGTGTAAGGAAACACGTCCGATGTTTCCACCCCTTCGCCGGGAATCAAACCCGGACCCTCGCCGTATGAAGCGAGAGTTTTTGCCACCAGACCACGGGGCACTAAATAACTGTGCGTATTGTCTCCAATGCGCCCTGAAGCCAGCAAGAATGCGCAGATACAGGCCAGGATCTCCTGACGGTCTGGAGGGTCAAACCCCTCCCCAGAGGTAGGGTCAAAGACTGCACCCAGGAACGTGCGTAAGGCCGCACGGAGGAGAGTCCATGCAGAGTGGTAACGGGGGCACCACAGTAAGAAATTCTCCACCGTCTAAGACTAAGAGGGACACCACGGGCAGTACGGAGAACTCTCCGTCATCTGAAGGCGGTGCAGATTAGCTGCCAGTCGTGGATGCCCGACCCAGAGGCGAGTCAGTGCAACATCCACTGAGCGATTGGAATGGCTAGCCGAAGGCCGTTAAAAGATCGGACTGAGCTCAATGCCGAAGAAGAGGGAGCGTGCCAGATCCCCCTGCCATAAACGGCGGATTCCCCTCCAAACAGTCCTGGTGAAATCGCTGCGGCCCAGTGCAAGAGGGGTAACGGCAGGGAGTGTGTGCGAGGGAGGCAGCTCGATCAGACACTTCATTGCCCCGAATGCCAACATGAGCTGGCACCCAGTGACGGGAGATGCTCCAACCTGGACTTTGCAAGAAGTACAGAAGAAACTGCGGGACCGTGGACGGGCAGAACACAGAAGTGCCAGGGAAGATTGGTAATCAGAGAAGAGAACCACAGGCTGAGGAGGAAGGTGAGCAAGGACGAAGATCAAAGCCTGGTGAATGGCGAATGCTAGTCAGATTAATAATTACAGATTACATTAGTAATAGTAAGATTATTATTATTAATGTAAGTGCTCAACCCATAAGGGCCATACAGCTACAAATGATTACAGTACCTTTGTTTAGCGCTAGGTTCTGATTATAATAATAATACTCCCAAAGCCCAGGTCTAGGACCCCAATGGAAATAAGTAACTTTGTCTGACTTTTGGGTTATCCAAGGTAATTACACATATGCTGCTATGTATGATAATTTACGTAACTGTATTTATGTGTACCTGTACCTGAATAAATTTACTTACAGGATTGTCTGGTTCTTTCCTGGTCAACCAGGCAGTTACTGCTGGCAGTCTGCTGGCCCACATACATACAGTATTGCTAAGTAAAACTGGTGGTCTGGTGGCTAAAGCTCTCTCTTCACACAGCGAGGGCCTGGGTTCGATTCCCAGCCAGGGCAGAAACATTGGGCGTGTTTCTTTACACCTGTTGTCTATGTTCCCCATCAGTAAAATGGGTACCTGGGTGTTAGTCGACTGGTGTGAGTCGCATCCTGGGACACTGACCTAATCTGCCCGAAATGCTCAGCATAACAAGGGACTTCCTATATAGTAGTATATGTCACTGATGTCAGCTAGGCCTGTATACCATGTACATGTACTTGTAGTAAATAAAGATATTATTATTATTATTATTATGGAAGCACCGGAGAATTTTAAAAAGGATGTAGTACAAGCTACAACCAATGGATTTTTTTTTTTAAAATATAGCATATATGAAAATGAAGCACCACAAGCATAGTTATATACTATAATACTTTAATAATAATACTTTATTGAGACATGGTACAATGATACATGGTAGACAAGAAACATAGTTATTAATGAGATGTACATGCCAAAAGCCCCTAATATGATGTGCCCCTAATATGCTGTAGCTACAAATAAATAATGACAAATAGTATGTAATTACAGGCAGTAGTAGTAGTATTGTAAAGTTTCCCCAAAGATATTACCGTATTAATGGAAAAGCACCAGTCCTGTAAGGGTCATATAGTGCCTGGAATATGGAGGGAGGGAAGGAAGAATTCAGATCTGAATTGATGAAATAGAGTGTAACTCCAGTTCATCAGCTTCGAGGAACCATCTTTAAAGGGTTCCCAGCAGAAAATAACTACTGTAAAAGGAGCAGCACTGAGAATTTACAAAAGGCCTCCCATACTGATGCCAAAAATGATCAGGTTAGCTATAATTACATTTGTGGGGAAACGCTATACTCGCAGGTTTCCCTCACTTTACCCTCCATTCCCCTTCCTGGTTAAATGGAGGGTAATGAGCTTTCAACCAATAATGGGGTTGGCAGCTTCAATAACTTGGATTTAGAGCCCTTTAACAGCAAGAAGACGCTCTCTTTGAAGAGATATAGTATTATGTTAGGCTACTATGATATTTGAACTGTACAGATTTACCTACAAATTACATTGTCATTATTATTAATATATATTCATGGCCTAGGTAGTAGGTTGTAAGACAGCAACCACCTAGGGAGGTACTGCCATCTTGCCAAGTGAGTGTAAAACAGAAACCTGTAATTGTTTTATATGATGGTAGGATTGCTGGTGTCTTTTTTATCTCATAAACACACAGGATAACAGGTATATCCTGCTACCTCTACTTACACTTAGGTCACATTACACATTTATGTTCACACATACATATATATTTACACACCCATCTGGGTTTTCTTCTATTTTCTTAATAGTTCTTTTTCTTCTTTATTTCTTAAGTCCATGGGGAAGTGGAAAAGAATTCTTCCTCCATAAGCCATGCGTGTCATAAGGGGCAACTAAACTGCTAGAAGCAAGGGGTTAGTAACCCCTTTCCCTGTATACAGTGGACCCCCGAATTACGATGGCGTCGGATTACACTAAATTCGGTTAGCGATACATTTTTCCGTAAAAATATTGGCTCAGTTTACGATGATCTGCTCGGAATACGCTATTTGTCTTGGACGCGTACACGTGCCCTGGAACGGCACAACGCGCTATCCACAGTCAGTGTGCCATTGTTTACCAGCGAGTGAGCGCCACCCACGCATTCATACCATACATTTTGTCATTATTCCATTGTTTTTAGTGCTTGCAACTGCTAAATAAGCCACCATGGGTCCAAAGAAAGCTCCTAGTGCCAGCCCTGTGGTAAAGATGCTGAGAAATACGGTAGAAGTGAAGGAGATAATAGCAAAATATGAAAGTGGAGTGCGTATCGCTGAGGTGGCCAGGCTGTATGGCAAAGCCTACTCAACCATCGCTACCATTGTGGCCAAGGGAAATAAAATCAAGGAAGCTGTTGTTGCGAAAGGTGCAAATATGATCACAAAACAGAGATCGCAAGTGCTGGAAGATGTGGAAAATTTGTTGTTGGTGTGGATCAACGAGAAGCAATTAGCAGGAGATAGTGTTACGCAGGCAATAATATCTGAAAAAGCAAGGCAGTTGCATGATGATCTCGTTAAGAAAATGCCTGCAACGAGTGCTGAAGTGAACGAATTTAAAGCCAGCAAAGGCTGGTTTGACAGATTTAAGAAGTGTAGTGGCATACATAGTGTTGTGAGGCATGGTGATTCAGCCAGTTCTGACAAAAGTGCGGCTGAAAATTACGTGAATGAATTCGTGGGGTACATAGAAGCTGAACAATTCCAACCCCAACAAGTGTTCAATTCTGACGAAACAGGCCTGTTTTGGAAGAAAATGCCAAACAGGACCTTCATTACACAGGAGGAAAAGGCACTGCCAGGACACAAGCCTATGAAAGACAGGCTAACTCTTATGCTTTGTGCCAATGCCAGTGGTGATTTCAAAGTGAAGCCTTTACTGGTGTATCACTCTGAAAATCCCAGAGCGTTTAAGAGATGCAGTGTCGCCAAGGCTAATTTGTGTGTGATGTTCAAGTCTAACAGTAAGGCATGGGTCACGAGGGAAATTTTCTTGGATTGGTTCCATGAAGTGTTTGGCCCCAGTGTGAAGAAATATCTCGAGGCAAATAATTTGCCACTTAAGTGCCTCCTGATAATGGACAATGCTCCTTGTCATCCTCCGGACTTGGCAGAGCAAATGGTGAAGGATTTTAAGTTCATCAAAGTGAAGTTCTTGCCCCCTAATACCACTCCTCTCCTCCAGCCCAAGGACCAGCAGGTCATTTGCAACTTTAAAAAACTCTACACCAAAGCAATGTTTCAAAAATGCTTTGAAGTGACCACAGACATGAATATGACCCTAAAAGACTTTTGGAAAGATCATTTCCATATCCTGCATTGTGTAAACCTTATAGGTAAGGCATGGGAGCAAGTGACTACCAGGACTTTGAACTCTGCCTGGAGAAAATTGTGGCCAGACTGTGTCCAAGAGAGGGATTTTGAAGGTTTTGGGGCTGAGCCTCAGAGCCCTGAGCCTGAGCCTGTTGTGGAAGAAATTGTGGCACTGGGCAAGTCCATGGGGTTGGATGTTTGTACCGAGGATGTGGAAGAGTTGGTGTAGGAGGACAATGAAGAGATAACCACTGAAGATCTGCAAGAGCTTCAACAGCAACAGCAACAACAGACCACAGTTCAGGAAAATGGCTCAGAGGAGGAGGAGGAGGAACAGAGATGGAGGAAGTTGCCTTCTTCAATGATTAAGGAGATTTGTGGAATGTGGACCAGGGTGCAAGGCTTTATGGATGAATATCACCCTAGCAAAGCTGTTGCAGGTCGTGCTGGCAACCTGTACAATGACACTGTGGTGTCCCATTTCAGGGATGTTTTAAAGAATCGCCAGACACAGAGCTCCCTGGACAGATTTTTTGTGAGAGAGGGGTCCAGTGACTCTCAACCTGGTCCTATTGGCATTAAAAGAAAAAGGCCAGTAACCCCAGAAAAGAACTTGCCACCTGCAGTGTTAATGGAAGGGGATTCCCCTTCCAAACACTAGCAACTCCTCCATCCTCCCATCTTCCAAACATCAACAACTCTTCAATAAAAGTAAGTGACATGTTATTGTACTTTTATTCTTAATATATCATTGTTTTCTGTGTCATTTAATATATATTTAATGTACAAATATATTTTATTTTAATACTTTTGGGTGTCTGGAACAGATTAATTTTATTTCCATTATTTCTTATGGGGAAAATAGATTCGGATTACGATATTTTCGGTTTACGCTAAGCCCTCTGGAACGGATTAATATCGTAATCCAGGGGTCCACTTTAATTTACTAAATTTAAAAAGAAAAACTTTCGTTTTTCTTTTTACGTCACCCTGCCTTGGTGGGATATGGCTGGTTTTGTTGGAAAAAAAAATACATATTAATGCAAGGGAGCACTAAAAATGTAAGGGCCATACAAGGCCTGGTAAATGGGAAATAATCAGGTTTGATCCAAGAAGAGATTAACTACAATTCCTGCTATCATGAGCCCTTTACAAGAATCAGGGAATATTCTCTTGAAAGTTCATACCAGTAAAGTAAATATTTAACCAAATTTCTTTGTCGACACTTCCAGGAAATGTACTTAAGAGCCCAGGGGCCTCCAGATTATTATTATAATCTAAACTAAGCACTAAACCCACCAGGGTCAGAGAGCTCTGAGGAGGGCTCTAGAAAGAAGCCAATAAGTAAGTGACAGCATGACATATTTTTAAAGGCACATAGTACAGTGGAACCTCTGGCCACGAACGCTTCCGAACACGAACAAATCGGTTCACAACCAAAAAATTCACCCAATTTTTGCATCTGGTCACGAACACATAATCGGGTGCCGAACAAACACAGCCACGCCAATTTTCACATTCCGCGCCATTTGATAATGTCGTCTCTCATTTCCATAATATTTTGATGTGAAGGAAAAGACAAGTCACATTAGATCGTTTTATGGTGGTTTGGTCCACCAGCTAAACGAGAGAAAACACCTGAAGGAGAACGTCCCTCCATCAAAGAGGCGGACTCCCTCTCAAAACAGTAACCTCCCCCCCACATCCTTCACGCCAGAAGTTGACTTATGCAATTAGTTTTCTTGGTTGTTTACGGTATGTTTTTTTCTGTTAATTAAGGTTTTGTCTATATTAAACTGTGCATTATTTTGTATAATTAAGGATTTTTCAAACTTTGATTATTTTTTCTGTGCTTAAAACTTACTTCCCTCTTACCTACTCTGTCTCTTTTTCACGGTGAGTAGTTTTTATCAAAGAACCTTATTTAAAATAAAAGAATAAAGTCTGTTATAACATTCCATTGCATATCACATGTATGTAAATCATTTGCACAGTACAGTATTTGGATTTGTAAGGAAGTATTTGATTTTATATTTTATTTCATGGGAAAAAGCATTAAACCCACAGGGGTCATACAGAGCCTTGAGAAATGGGAGGAAGTCAGACTTGATGCAAGGAAAGGGAGGGTACCAGTAGTTTCAATTACAGTGAAACCCCGAGTTTCAGCGGCTTCGAGTTTCGGTCGTTTTTTTCGGCCTAATTATGTCCCGTCTTTCGGCCGTTGCCCCAAGTTTCTGCTGGCTTACCAGACCTGTCCGCCTCGCCGCCCAGGCGTCGTGAGCCAGTCTAGCATTGTTTACCCTGCGCGCTCATCCAAACATTTCACAATAGTGATTGTTTATTGATTGTGACTGTGAAATAAGTCACCATGGGTCCAAAGAAACTTCCTAGTGGCACCCCTGTGGTAAAGAAAGTTAGGAGCACCATAGAACTGAAGAAGGAGATAGTAGAAAAATGTGAGTGGCGTACATGTTTGAGAGCTTGCCAGGATGTACGGAAAAAACAAATCTACTATCACTTCTATCCTGGCAAAGAGAAAAGAACTCAAGGAAGTTGATGTTGCAAAAAGTGTTGACATGTTAGCCAAAAATAGATCAAAAACAGTGGAAGAGGTTGAGAAGTTGTTGATGGTGTGGATAAACAATAAACAGATAGCAGGTGATAGTATTTCCAAGGCCATCATATGTGAAAAGGCAAGGCAGTTGCACGCAGATCTTGTCAAGAAAATACCTGGAACCAGTGCTGATGTTAGTGAGTTTAAAGCCAGCAGAGGCTGGTTTGACAGATTTAAGAAGTGTAGTGGCATACACAGTGTGATAAGGCATGGTGAGGTAACCAGTTCAGACAAACGTTCGGCTGAAAAATTCATAACTAAATTTAAGGGGTGCGTAAACACTGAAAAATTCAAACCCCAACAAGTGTTTAATTGTGACGAAACAGGCCTAATATGGAAGAAAATGCCAAACAGGACACAAGCCTATGAAAGAGGCTAACTCTCTTGTTTTGTTCTAACACTAGTGGGGATTTTAAAGTGAAGCCTTTACTCGTGTATTACTCAGAAAATCCCAGTGTGTTCAAGAAACACAATGTCATCAAGGATAGATTGTGTGTGATGTGGAAGGCTAACAATAAAGCATGGGTCACAAGGCAACTTTTCATAGAGTGGGTCCATCAAGTGTTTGGCGCCAGTGTGAAAAAATACCTCCAGGAAAAGAAATTGCCACTCAAGTGCCTCCTGGTACTGGACAATGCTCCTGCTCATCCTCCAAACTTGGCAGACTTTTTGTCTAGGGACTTCAGGTTTATCACAGTGAAGTTCTTGCCTCCTAACACCACTCCTCTCATCCAGCCCATGGACCAGCAGGTCATTTGTAACTTCAAAAAACTGTACACCAAAGCAGTGCTTGAAAAGTGCTTTGAAGTGACCTCAGACACTGAGTTGACCCTAAGAGAGTTCTGGAGGAATCACTTCAATATCTACAACTGCATAAGCCTTATAGCTAAGGCTTGGGAGGGAGTGACTTCCAGGACTTTGAACTCTGCTTGGAGACAATTGTGGCCAGATTGTGTCCAACAGAGGGATTTTGAAGGGTTTGAGGCTGACCCTGACGACCCTTTGCCTGTTGTGGAAGGTATTGTGGCATTGGGCAAGTCCCTGGGGTTGGAGGTGAGTGGCGAGGATGTGGAAGAGTTGGTGGAGGACCACAGGGAAGAGCTAACCACTGACGAGCTGCAAGAGCTTCATCTGTAACAGCATCAGACCACAGTAGAGGAACTTGCTTCACAGGAGGCGGAGGAAGAGGGAGTGAAGGAGGTGCCTTCTTCAGTGATTAACCCTTTTGGGGTTTCAGCCGTACTAGTACGGCTTACGCCCCAGGGTTTTCGTCGTACTAGTACGCCTAAATTCTAGCGCCCTCAAATCAAGCAGAAACAGGCTGTTAGGCTTAGATGTGAGAGAATGGGTCTGTGCGGTCAGTGTGCGCAGTATAAAAAAAATCCTGCACCACACGTGCATAATGAGGAAAAAAACTCTGACCGTGTTTTTGGTTTAAAACAGCGACTTTGCAGTCTATTTTTGTATGGTATTTATGCTTGTATTCTCGTGTTCTTAGTCTCATTTGATAGAATGGATGATATATTACAGAAATAGAGATAATTTTGACTGGTTTCACGATGACAAGTACCTTGAAACTGAGCACAAAGTAGCGAAAATGTTCGATTTTGGCCGATGTTCAAGAGTAAACTAATCACACCATGCGTCCAATACACATCAACTGGCGAGTCTAATATTCTTGCACAAGTGCGCTGATATTATTTATACCATTTTTACAATGATGCAGTTGTATACATAACAGTAAATCTTCTATTTTTTGAGAATAAAAATTCAAAATGGAAAGCAAAAGTAATGTAAGAGGGGCCTGGAGACGTGACTAATGAACAGAGATGTTATTTTAGTGCCAGGAATGTCTGCCTTGTTTATTCTGGACCGTATTTTGAAATTGGCATCGTTTGAAATTTGTGTGAAATTGGCCAAATTGCCATTTTCTGACCACTATTTTGGGTAGTTGAAATTAGTAAATAGGCGGTTTCTTGTACTCAATCGATAGAAGAAATGGAGTTCTAGCGAAATAGCTATAATTTTAGTAGACTGAAACATTGGAATTTGCCGAAAATAGGGCTCAAAGTGGACGAAATCGCCGATGCGTAAATGTCATTGATACTGATAACTTCGCGAAAGCATAATTCCGTTAGTTTTCGATCAAATTTCATATTTTTTGTGGCGTTATGATCGGAAAAAGATTCTCTGTCATTTCATAAGAAAAAATAATATTTTTTTAAATTCATGTACCCTGAGAACGAGTTTCGGAGAGAGACCTTGGACCCTGAAAGGGTTAAATGTCGATGAAGAAAGAGAGGCGGTAATTTCATGCACTGGCCAGGAAGTTATAACATCTTTTAGGAGTGAAGAAGAGCAGGATATGAGTGTGGGGGAGGTGCGTGAGTCATTATGTAGAATGAAAGGGGTAAAGCAGCTAGAACTGACGGGATCATGACAGAAATGTTAAAAGCCGGGAAAGATATAGTGTTGGAGTGGTTGGTATTTTTGTTTAATAAATGTATGAAAGAGGGGAAGGTACCTAGGGATTGGCAGAGAGCGTGTATAGTTCCTTTATATAAAGGGAAGGGGGACAAAAGAGATTGTAAAAATTATAGGGGAATAAGTTTACTGAGTATACCAGGTAAAGTGTACGGTAGGGTTATTATTGAAAGAATTAGAGGTAAGAGAGAGAGTAGGATTGCAGATGAGCAAGGAGGCTTTAGAGTGGGTAGGGGATGTGTAGATCAAGTGTTTACATTGAAGCATATATGTGAACAGTATTTAGATAAAGGTAGGGAAGTTTTCATTGCATTTATGGATTTAGAAAAGGCATATGATGGAGTGGATAGGGGAGCAATGTGGCAGATGTTGCAAGTGTATGGAATAGGTAGTAAGTTACTAAATGCTGTAAAGAGTTTTTATGAGGATAGTGAGGCTCAGGTTAGGGTGTGTAGGAGAGAGGGAGATTACTTCCCGGTAAAAGTAGGTCTTAGACAGGGATGTGTAATGTCACCATGGTTGTTTAATATATGTTTTTATAGATGGGATTGTAAAAGAAGTAAATGCTAGGGTGCTGGGAAGAGGGGTGAGATTAAATTATGGGGAATCAAATACAAAATGGGAGTTGACACAGTTACTTTTTGCTGATGATACTGTGCTTATGGGAAATTCTAAAGAAAAGTTGCAAAGGTTAGTGGATGAGCTTGGGAGGGTGTGTAAAGGTAGAAAGTTAAAAGTGAACATAGATAAGAGTAAGGTGATGAGGGTATCAAATGATTTAGATTAAGAAAAATTGGATATCACATTGGAGAGAGGGAGTATGGAAAAAGTGAATGTTTTCAGATATTTGGGAGTTGACTTGTCAGCGGATGGGTTTATGAAGGATGAGGTTAATCATAGAAATGATGAAGAAAAAAAGGCGAGTGGTGTGTTGAGGTATCTGTGGAGACAAAAAACGTTATCCATGGAGGCAAAGAAGGGAATGTACGAAAGTATAGTGGTAAAAAAACTCTTATATGGGTGTGAAGCATGGGTTGCAAATGCTGCAGCGAGGAGGCAGCTGGAGGCAGTGGAGATGTCCTGTCTAAGGGCAGTGTGTGGTGTAAATATTATGCAGAGAATTTGGATTGTGGAAATTAGGAGGAAGTGTGGAGTTACTAAAAGTATTTGTCAGAGGGCTGAAGAGGGGCTGTTGAGGTGGTTTGGTCATTTAGAGAGAATGGATCAAAGTAGAATGACTTGGAGAGCGTATAAATCTGTAGGGGAAGGAAGGTGGGGTAGGGGTTGTACTTGAAAAGGTTGGAGGGAGGGGGTAAAGGAGGTTTTGTAGGCGAGGGGCTTGGACTTCCAGCATGCATGTGTGAGTGTGTTAGATAGGAGTGAATGGAGATGAATGGTTTTTGGGACCTGACGAGCTGTTGGAGTGTGAGCAGGGTAATATTTTGTGAAGGGATTCAGGGAAACCGGTTAGCCAGACTTGAGTCATGGAAATTACAATGCCTGCACTTTAAAGGAGGGGTTTGGGATATTGGCAGTTTTTAGGGACTTCTGAACTATCATATCTGAGCGACTCTGCAAAGACAGTGATTATGTATGAGTGAGGTGAAAGTGTTGAATGATGATGAAAGTATTTTATTTTGTGGGATTTTCTTTCTTTTTGGGTCACCCTTCCTCAGTGGGAGATGACTGATGTGTTGAAAAAAAAAAAAAAATTTGAACCACCTAGTTTCAAACAAAAAAATTACAAGAACAATGGAGCACTGCAGTAGCTCTACTAGCACCCAACAATTCCCACATGGTATTAGCATCAGGTATATACTATTATGTGGCAGTTTTTTTCACTTACCTACAACTTCTGCCAAATTAGTATTTTCCTATACCCTTTATTATTGAGTTAATATACTTAAGTTTGCTGCTGCTGACTATTATTTAAACACCTTGCTTAGAAAACACTTCCCAACCTCTACAGTGCTAAGTTTTATCCTTCTTTATAATTCCTCTGAAGATGCACATAAATGCACAAAAGCACTTGGAAATTGTTTTTATTTTTTTTACCGAGGTAATTTTTTTTGTGTACATGAATATTATACATTATACATATTTTAAAATTTAGGAAGATTTGAAAATTCATTTATTCAGTTAAAACATTTTACTTCTAAAGGTAGGTTCCTTAAATCTACAGAATACATTAACACATATAAAAATATAAAATCTCCCATGCACTTACTGTATATACATTCTCCAGTGGGAACATCAATTTTTCTTAAACAAGGATGCATTTACTTGAAGAGTGATGAAAAACTTCAACACAGTCAATTAAATTATAAATTAAATCAGTACCAAAGAAGAATTTCATATGATAAATATTTGCAAGTAAGGCTTGGTGCTGTTACTCAATTGCAATGTGATAATGAAGTACGTATTGCAATATCAAATATACATCCTTGTTCCTGAACATGACACACACACATTAAGTGCTGGCTTTAAAATATTTACTGAAACACCACAACATTCCTTAATGTTAATAAGTAGTTATGATATAAATTTTGGAACTTAACTAAATAAAATTATTCACAAATTATAAATTTTTGAGAATGCCCCATTAAGATACCTTGAACTAAATTTCACTTATTTAAGGTCTCTAGAAATACTGGAAGTTTGTTACAAAATAATTATGTACATATGTTAAACTTAACCCAATTTAAAAATATAAGACTTCATTCCTTTATTATACAGTATTCAAATGCATGGTAAACAGCTCCAGATTTTTTACCTGCTGTAATAATTATATAATTGTTTGTACAAGTGAAAATAAATATAAAATTATTCAACACAAATAAAAATGTGCGAGTGCATTTATAATATGCCAATGAAAGTAGGTTCTTTAGCAACAGTAACTGTAAATGATTAATGAAGCACCTTGTGTGACTATACGGCACATACATAACACGTGGAAAACTTGCATTTGTTGATTAATTAGAAGGGTTAAAAAAGTATGCCAATTTCTAAATCTTTTTAGCATTGTGTTAAATCTAGCACATCAATTCATGCTATCATACTCATTTAATGAACACAAACATTCACATTTAATATAACACAAGGAAACTGTATATTTTAAGTCTACCTACCATTACTTTAAATTATCAAGCCTTCTTCAAATATAAAGCAATAGGATGATAATGTGGATGAGGATCTGAGTAACAGAAAATCTATGGCATTCCCCATAATTAACAAAGCTACACTATAATGCCATAGACATATGTGGCCTGCAATATTCAACATAGAATTAAGATGAAATAAAAGCTAATTAACATAATCTGCCTAGCCTTCATTAGTACATTAATACTGCCTTCTTCATTACAGTTTTAACATTTTATACAAATTATAATGAAAAAATTTAACAACGTGACTAATATTTTATGTAGCAACAATTTGACCCTCTTACTGCAAGAAAATTCATTAAATTGATTCACTTGTTGAATGCAATACTGTGTCTAGATTGGTAATTAAAACTGCCTACACTCGGAGACTAAACACCATGTGAAGAAATTGTTCATAGGTGATTGTGATGACACCATCGCGATCCGTGTCATGGAAGCTAAAGGCCTGGGTTAGTGTCTGGAAGGAAGAGAAATTTTTTTAAATGAAATAAGAAAATGCAGGGGCTAAAATTATGGATCCTAGAATTCATGCCATTGTGAATTTCTGGAATGTAAAATTAAAGTTTACTATGGGATAAAAACAAAACACTGTTTCAAGGAATTAAAGGCACATTCAACATCTCAAGACTTTCACAAAAATTTAGTGTTTTGCATACATTTACACAAGGAAATGTTTGTACTGTACATGTGAAACATGCAGGAGCTCTAAATATTCTCATTTATTTTAATATTTTTCTTTGAATATTATTTCTTTATTTAGAAAGCTATTCTTGAATTATCATGATCCCACTCATATATGTTTGTACAGTGGACCCCCGGTTCGGCCATAATTCGTTCCAGAATGCTGTTCGAGTGCCGTTACCGAACGAATTAATTCCCATAAGGAAAAATGTAAATTAGATTAGTCCGTTTAGACCCCTAAAAATATACTTACAAAAGCACTTACAAAAATACACTTACATAATTGTTCAAGTTGAGAGCAGTACGAAATCTGGAGGTCCAATGGGTTTGGAACACAGTACTAAACAGGAATTGTTAAAAAAATTATTTTTTAACTACTTACTAAAATTAATTGGTGAGCACTACAGGCTTAAAAAAATAAATAATTATTAAATGTACATTAAGAAAAAAATGCTAAACCCATATAGAACTCTTAAACGAACTGTCAATGAAAGATTAAAATATTATAAAAAAATCTTTTAAAATAAAATTATGGAACCAATTAGCCAGACTAGAGTCCTGGAGGTGGAAAGCACAGTGCCTGCACTCTGAAGGATGGGTGGGGATACTGCAGTTTGGATGGGCATCTGAACTGTAGTACCAATATGCCTCTAGCAAGACTGATGGAATGAGTGATAGTGAATTTTTTTTTTTTTTTTTGTAGGGTCACCCTACCTCAGTGGGAGATGGTCAGTGTGGTTAAAAAAAAATTCTACCTAAACTTATGATTTAATACAACAGTTAGATACATAGTTTTGTCCTATTACAAAAGCTTCTCAGCCATGACTGTTGGAAAAAGCCCTGAAATGAAACCTCAGCCTTTACCTAGCTGAGAAAATTGTGAGATTTTTCTCAGTCATGCCTCTAGACTAAAAGTGCTGAGAGATGAAACATGCTCAAAGTTGCTATCATAAGTGTAATCTTAATTTTTTTTCAACTACTGTACTGTTAATAATGTTCAGACAACTCGTAATACTGTAATACATGTCTAGTCCTCATACTGTAAATGAGAATTTGTGTGCATTACAGTATTGCTATATTCACAAAACAAAATATAAAATGCTAAACTCATATGGGTTACACAGGATTTATGAGCAAATAAGACTAATTCAGCTCAAGTATGTTCCATTCCGGTGATTTTTAGGAAAACATGTTAAACAGATCCAAACACATTAAACAAAAATTAGATCAGGTTAACCAGAGGTGCTAATAAACAGTATTCCTCTTAAGGATGGATGTAAAGTTTAATTACTTTGTTAATTCTATAAGAAATATTAATAATGCTCTTAAAAAAAACTAACTTCACTCTTGAAGGCAGCTGAAATATCTTGAAATAGATTCGGTATAAGACCACCTCGGTCAATGATGTTACCAGTCAGAGCAACTTTCAGTGATACAAATTAAGATAAAACATATTAGTAATACAAAAATAATATTCATTAAGCACACTAAACCCAGTAGGGTTATCAAGTGCTGAAAAGCAAAAGAAAATGCAGATGATGTAAGGTGCAAAGGACAATTAGAATAAAGTAAGATAAGAATGCAGTTATTTTAATCAGGGGAATGTTTTAAATCCATAGGGGTTATATAGTGTCTGGGGAACGGAAGACGTTTAGCTTTGATCCAAGGAAGGGAAGGGCAAGTCCAGTTCTTTAGATTAAGATCCTCTCACTGGCATCAAGATACTACTTGTGAGGGGAGACAAGAATGTAGTAATTGTATAAAGAAGACACATGCAAAGTATGGAATTTTATTCAAAATATTTTGCTTGCCATAAGTAATATTTCACCATCAAAAATGGATGAAAATGGTGAAAGTATTGAATGATGATGAAAGTTTTTTCTTTCTTTTTGGCTCACCCTGCCTCAGTGGGAAACAGCCGATGTGTTACAAAAAAAAAAAAAAAAAAAAGTAATAGTTGAAACTAAAATTGAATGTTTACATTAAAATACACAAGAACATTAAAAGCTTTACATGTTGCACATGTACAGCACAAACATATCCTTATGCAAGTTTATGCCTAACAATGTAAATTTTTTTGACAGACTGAAGATGCTGAGAGTGCTTAGATACTCTTAATTCTGTTTTATTTTTGTTCCACAGAAAACTTAAGACTTTACAAAGCAGAATATATGTAACATAAAATAATTGAACGAAGCGTTAAACCTAGAAGGGTGGTACAACGCTGCAGGGAGGGATGTGCTAGAGAATGAATGTGCAGAAGTTAGAAACGAACAAGGGGTCAGGAGCGTGAAAGGTTAAGTGTTAGTGGGGGTAGTGAAGAGTGCGAAGGTAAAATAAAACTGAAGTCAGCACAATAAGTTAATGTTAAAAAGTCAAAGAGAAAGAAAGCCTTCATCAAAGGTGGGACTTTCAGCAAGGAGGTCAGTTAAGGTAAGTGCTTCGGGGCAGTGAAGACATCCGAAGTGAATTCTGCTTGCCCACTAATAGACTGGACATGCTTGCGAGTTGACAATGCTACCTGGCAATTCTCACAGATCAGTGCCAGTTGTTTGTGAATAACGGATCTGTGAGTGAGGCGCATTTGGCCGATATGTAGAAAGGAGGGCTTGGGGGAAGGAAAAGACAGAGAAAGAGACAGGTGTTATATTCCCTAACAACAGCAAAGAGGTCCAAAACACAAAAAGTGGTTTGAAAGAGTAATTTATTGTGGTCCAATGCAGACCACCTTGTTTTTGCTAGAAGCTGCAAAGTTGAGAGAAGACCCCCTATATGAGATTGGGAAGTCATGAACAGCCAATTGAACAACTGAGTCTACCTGTTCATTACCCCAAACTTCGTGTCCAGGGATCCAGCAGAATGTGATGTCTGTATTTACTAGAAATGTGGCACAACCTAAATTTACAAAACAGAAATTCCTAATGGCATTAGTTCAAAGATACATAATTTTTGCCTTTGTAATGCTGTATTTTCTCTCATTTAAAAAAATTGGATTGAAGCAACTCTAAATAAATGATTAAATTAAGCACTAAACCCAAAAGGGCACTCCTTCATAAAACTAGTGTTAGTTACCACGTGTAATTTTCAAATGTAGTAATTAAAGGTAATGTAACAAGGCAGTTTCTGATAAAAAGTCAGAGATTACACATGCTTTAAAGGCAGCATTTTTGGGGAGAAAAAGGCAGAGTAAATAGCAGGATGTGAAAAGTGGTCTGAATTATATTTATGGGGAAGCACTAAGCCCAAAAGGGTTGTACAGAACTAAAAGAATGGGAAATAATCAGGTTTGATACAAGGAAGGGAAGATTGACTTTTAATTCCTTGGAAAAAGTGGCTCTTCACTAACATCAAGACACACCCTTGAAGAATAAAACAGGTCTGAAAATAAAGGTGGCACACGTTGATAAAGAGAAAAATTTATCAAAACATGTGTGACAGTGAGCTCAATCAGTTAAGCTTCACACCGTGGAGCAGGGCACCCATCCACTTTATGACCATTGAAGTTTCTGGCATGATCAATGCATAATCATGCAAGAACAGTCTCCCAAGAGATTATAAAAAACCATACCTGGTTTTACAGCTAATGAAAAAAAAAGTGTGTTGGTCATCAATGTACACCATTAATGCTGTCACAACCTTGCCAGTTAGAACAAGGGAGCTGTTAGATGGTTATCAAGTTCTGAGCTGCAGAATGTGTAAATTCAGTGTCCAAAACACTGGAATGACTAAAACCCTTGTGTAAATAAAAAAAATTACTAGTGTTTCTAGTAAAGATGCAAGAAAGCTAACAATGAATGTGAAACACCTGAAAATAAGGAAGAAAAGAAAGATGGATTCTAATTAATGCACTGCAAGAGTTGATGTTAATAAACGAGGCGGACATGGTATCAGAAAGGGCAACTGTATCAAAAAAGGCATAAAACTCCAGATTAGGCAGTGACATACCCCATCTTAAAGGAATTTGAGCCCCAGGTGGACACAGAAAGAGCATAAGTGTCAGGTGAAATGGAGAAAATTTCTACTGATGGTCTTAGTAATATGATGCCTCAATGACAGCAAGTGCTGAATGCTGTTTATCAATCAAAATTTAATTACAGTTTTTATAAAATAATTATGTAAAATTCAAGATGTAAAGTAAAGACTAACAGGTGAATCTAAAAGTAAAAACAAAGGAAATGCTAAAAAATAAGAAAACTGCAAATACAGAAACAAACTTCATAAGGTTAAGAAGAGCAAGCAGACTACGGCATAGGTACAGAAAAAAAAATGTTTAGGAAATGATGACTAAAATACTGTAAACCATCACTTTGATATTTTACAGAATATTAAATCTAGTGAAAAACCAGCTGAGAAACTGAATATAGTCAATGCTGCCAAAATTCATGTGATGTTTTTAAATGCCCCTTAAATAGTATTAATATTGAAAAAATTATCTGCGGTGTGAGAAATACGTATATTGAGACTATTTCAATAAACATTTTATAGGTAAGAGGGTTTAATTTTGCTAATCAAACACTGGTAAAAAATTTCTCCTTTCAACAAACCAGCCATATCCCACCAAAGCAGGTGGCCCAAAAAGAAAAACAAAAGTTTCTCTTTTTAACTTCAGTAATGTATACAGGAGAAGGGTTACTAGCCCCTTGCTCCCGGCATTTTAGTCGCCTCTTACGACATGCATGGCTTACGGAGGAAGAATTCTGTTCCACTTCCCCATGGAGTGGTAAAAAATTTATGAAGCCATATTTCCTTAAATATGGTTCATATGGCATTATAGTATTACTGAAACTCCTTAAGAAACCTTAAAAAAAAAAAAAAGTGAAAAACTATAGTAGTAATACGAAGGCTATCAAAAATATCAACATTTTTACTAAATTCATCATACCAACTGACTATTATTGGCAAGTGTTCATATTTTGTGGAAGACGAGGGGGCTAATGGTCATCCTTTGTATACACTTAGTGCATAGTAACACTTTTGTAATGATGTGGTTTAAAAAGAAGTCTATCAGACTGGTTTCCAGGTATGCATCTCTAATCATAAAAAGAGGACTGTGGAAAAATAGAATTGACTTAACAAATATCCTTAAAGACAGGTTTCTATGGAGTGTATTAATTTTTTACGAATGTCATTTAGTACATTGCAATACTTTACAGATACTACACATATTTTAGTTGCAGTTTCTAAAACTTCTAGGTATGTCATTCTACTATTCAACAATCTATTTCATAAATGATAAAGTACAAACATAAAAAAAAAATAAGTCATCATTTACAAGTATGGTAGGAAGGCACTGCATGGAGCAAGCCTTCATTATAATTAAGTTTTGCCCTCAGTAGAATTTTACCAAAGCTTATTTCTTTGATAAAATTTGCACCCACAGCAAACCACCACCTATAATAGTCTTGTTCTGCACCTAGTATCTGCCATTTTTGTTGTAATACCTGCCATCTAACATATACAAATTTTATTTGTACAGTTATTTTAAACTCAATATGAGATACTGTGGACTCTACTATCTCAAAATATGATTTAATCAGTGTGGTTTGTGCACAATGATAAATAGCAGCTTCTATAAAACAAATTTAAAAAGAGGCTAATCATAAAAGTCAACCATAGCTTATGAATTTTTGGTCCTCTTTCTTAATCTCCTGTGATGTTTACTTAAATGAATTCGGAGAAAGTAATAATTGCTCTTAAAGCATTCATTTATTAACTCAGTGAAAATAATTTACCTTGTGAAAGATATAAAATAAAATTCACATGAATTATGGCTACAGGGTCTGCCACCTATTATGCGAAAAAGAAGGAAAAAAAAACTGCAACGCTCAATCCCATTTGGAATTTACAAAACTTTGATGCAATTTATGGTATGCTTTTTTCATTCTTTGTTATAAGAACTAGTTAACTTTTTAAAATATCATGAATTTTAACATTTAAAACAAGGATATCAAGTTTTTCAAAAGGAGGTAATTGCAGCTTAAAAAAAATACCATGTTTTAACTTGATATGTTTTAACAAGACTTTTACAGGTAAAGGTTTTAGCACCATAGAAAAGTTGGAATGCATAACCCTTAAAGGAATGTAAATCAAAGGCTGTAACAACTAGCTAATGCATATGCATGTATTTTAATATGTACATCAAAACTAAATGAAAAAACTACTCGAGCTAAATACAATGTAACATTTATAACTGTCATATCATGACCATTAAAAATAACCTACTACTTATGCACTCAATAAACTCTGTAAAAACTGGCACTGAATACTATAAAGTATACTATTTATAAATTGGGACCTCCAGGATTTGGTTCAGACCAATTAAATCTTGAGAAACCTGCAACTAAGCCAATTTTACCTGGTGTATCTATAAATGCTTTAACTCTTTGCTGTCACCATTAGCTAGTGCAGGCTATTACACCATGGTGTTGTGCATAGTTTAAAACAGCCTTCAGATATTTGAAAAAATTTGGGAGAAACTGACTTTAAAAATCTGGATAGCAACCTAAATGTTTAACTACAATAAATAATTTGCTTAAATGTTTTAAATACAGTATTGCATTTATATTGTGGCATATAAAGTTTCTAACCCTTCATATATAAAGTAGGCCCCACCTCCTATCATGCCTCAGGCTACTGTATTTCTGCCAGTTTCCGATCTGCTTTTTTGTGATGTATTTACATCTTTCACTCAAGTGGCAAGCTATTACTCCTGCACAGAATACTTTCCCTACATGTGGAAAAGACCACACTGCCCATCTCTGGACACTTCTATAGCAACAAACAAGAAATAACAATAAATTTAAGAGCAAAATTCTCTATGATTAATTTTTTCTTAAGAAAACTGTGTAGGAAAGGTATGACTGATTGGAGTTATGTAATAATAGCCACTAGTGCATACTGAGCCTGTCCATTTTCTATAAAACATATAAACAGTAAAGTACAACAAACCCCACATTTCTAAGTCATAACCATTTCACTGTCTCTTACATAGGTCGAAGTTATTGAGGCTAGTATCACTTGTGTAGATCTGCGATTTAAGCATAACTCCCTCAAATATGCTGTGATAAGTAAATTTTGACTTAGATATGAGAGAATGAGTGTGCAGCAAGTGTGTGTGTGTGTGTATGTGTGTGTGTGTGTGTGCGCAAAGTTAAAAAAAACAAAATCCTGTCCCATGTGGTGCATGCGACTTGAAGGTGTTTTCTATGAGAAATTTTATGCTTTTATTGGCTGTTTCTTGGTATCAATTGACAGAATGGAAAACATATTACTGAAAAAGATGATTCTGGTTAGTTTCAGGACTGAAAGTACAGGGGCTCGATATAGAGCTAAGTATTGGAAATATTCAATTTTTGACGATTTTCCTGAGGAAGGGTAAGGCTTGACCTACACCCCCTACTGGTTCTGCTTCAATTATTGGGATGCTTTAAACCATGAACAGTCATTCCTGTTTCTTTTTTTTATTATTCAAGAAACAGGGTAAAACTGATTTTTGTGTGTGATGATGGATTCAAAATGGAGGGCAAGTATAATACAGGAGAGGCCTGGGGATGTGATTAACAAACAGAGGATAGGTTGCTTTAGTTGATGGAATGCATAGTGTTTTTGTGTAAAACTGGCCAATTTACCGACTTCTGTGCACTTATATGATAGCTCTAATAGTCGAATGGACAGTTCTTGTGCTCTATCAATAGAAAAAAAAGGCATGCTAGCAAAATAGCTAAGAATTTGGTTGAAATGAACAATGAAATTGACTTGAATTAGGACTCAAGTTGGGCAAAATTACTGATGTTGTAAGTTGTGCCCAGATCGTCAAATTTGTGTCTGCATAATTCCATACGTTTTCCATCAAATATCGTATTTTTGGCATGAATACCTTTCAGAAAAAGGTTCACTTGTGTACTTGTCCAACCTATTTTTAAAGCTATCCCAGGTACTTTTGTTTGCTTCAGGGTGCTACTTGGCAGTTTGTTCTACTCATCTACAGCTCTTCTGCCTAACCAATGTTTTTAACCTAAACTCTTTTTAAATCTAAATTTATGCAGGTTGAATTCATTGCTGTAAATCACATCTTGATCAGATATCTTCAGTACTTCATCTATATGCCCTTTATGTATTATGATTTCTTTTTGTATTCTTAAATCATATTCTTTCCAAAAGAGTGCAAATTTTGTGTATTCAGCCTGTCTTTGTAGGAGAGGTCTCTGATACCTGGGGTTAATTTTATCTATTTTTACCAATGCATTTATGTTTATTCTGAAATAATGGACTTTTCTTTTTGGCCTCAACATTCATATCCCACCAAAATAGGGTGACTCCAAGAATACACATTCACCATCATCCGTTCTATCGCTGCCTTACCAGAAATACACTTGACATCACATTTCAGATGACCTCTATACTGCAAAATCCTTTAGAATGCAGACACTGTACTTCCCATATCCTAGACTCAAGTCCAGCTAATCAGTCTCCCTGAATCCCTTCATAAAAGTTACCTTGCTCATTCTCCAACAGTACATTCATTAAAAGCCATTTTTCTTCACCCATTCCTATCTAGCTCACTCACACAAGCCTACTGTATACTCAGGCTCATAAAATACAAGGCCTATTTGATGGCTGATAATATTATTATTATAATAATCAAGGTAAGCATTAAACCATAAAAGGGATGATACTTTTATACATACAGTACTGTATATACTGTTGACTGATGGGACTATGAATGATGAGGTGAACCAAAGAATTAATAAGGAAAAAAAAGGTGGGTGGTGCACTGAAGCATCAGGGAGGCAAAAATGAAACTATACCAGAGTGCAGTGGTACCAACACTGTTATATGGGACTGAAGTTTGGGTTTTAAATGCTGCTGCATTGAAGAGAAGGCTGGAGGCAGTGGAGATGTCATGTCTGAGGGAAATGTGTGGTGTGATTATGCAGAGAATTCGGAGCTTGGAGATTAGGTGTCAAATTATCATAAGTATTATTCAGAGGGTGGAGGACGCTGTTTTCATAGTGAATGGAACAACAGAGGATGACTTCCTTAGGAAGGCATATTAATCTGGGGTGGAGGGAAGGAGGTGTACAAGTCATCCCAGAAAGGGTTGGATGGAGGGAAATTAAGGGGTTTTGAGTGCTAGGGGCTTGGACTTCCAACAGGCTTGTGTGAGCATATTTGATAGCAGTGTAGGCACATGTTTTTTTTAGAATTCTACATGCTGTTGGAGTGAGAGCAAGGGATTTAGGGTAAAACCAGCTAGCCAGACTTGAGCTCTAGAGGTAGGTAGGAAATACAGTGCCTGCACTCTGAAGGAGGGTTGGAGATGTTGCAGCTCAGAGGATCATCCAAGCTATGGTGTAAGCATGCTTCCGAGAAGACAGTGCTTGAATGAATGATAAAGTGTTCTTTTTCAGGTCACCCTACCTTGGTGAGACACCACTAGTGTTTTAAAAAAAAAAATTAGTTTAACAGAGGAGAAAAAAGGAAATATTTAAGTGTCAAAAATCAGTGGAGCAGGTCCATCATTACTAATCAACAGGCAAAAACAAAACGGCACAACATGTGACTGGAACAATACACAAATAACCCACACATAGGAGAAAGAAACTTATGACGATGTTTCACTCCGACTTGGACTAGTTAAGGGTCCAAGTCGGATCGAAGTGTTGTCACAAGTTTCTTTCTCCTATGTGCGGGTTATATGTGTATTAATCAATAGGCTTACTGAACAGGTGTCTGATGTTTTTAGAAACTGGCATGACCTCAATCCCAAGTACTGTATACAGTATTGGTTTATACAGAGCTTATTGCAAGTACAGTGCTCATCAACATGGAACACTTATTTATTTGGCTGTGCTTTGCTAATGTCACCCTCTTAATTTTAAGAGCGAGTTATACTAAACATGCTCAAAACTGTGCTTAACATACATGTAACAGAAGCCATCTTAGCACCACTGAAATTCTCAACCTTATAAGACTTTTGCCATGATCAACATAAACTGTTCATAAGAAAACGTGGCAGTTCCATTCTGCTCCCGATCATGTTGACGGAATTCTGTTGTCAATGTCTGGAAGAGTGGGAGCAAATTTCTTCATTAAAAATATATATACAGTACTGTATTTCTAAACGTATTTACGCTGGTGCAAGAAAATTAATGTGAAGACAACAAGAAATGGCAGATACCTACAAAAAATTGATTACATCAATGGTGTTCTGTGGTTTATTTGACCCTACAGTACAAATTTTGTGCAACACCAAATACTTCAGTTGTCAAATTTACACCATCCATTCTTATTTATAATAGTGTATGCAAAACATAGAAGCACCTAATAAGCTAACAAGAGAAAATGCCACTTTTGCCAAAAAAGGAAAAATACAAGTTAAACTAATTTTCCAACGGCACACACGAGATTATCCACTGTCTACAGCGACTTATCTTTCTCTGGAGGTTACTAGGCTGGTCCAAACAATCTTCAAACACTGGATACATCAATGATGTACAACAAAACTTGCACCTGTGTGAGAATCTTCTGATCCTCCATAGTAAATCCACATTAAAAGGACATACATTTAAAGTGTTAAGAATTTGTATACAAGTGACAATTAATCAGAAAATACATAATGACAAGTTTTTATTTATAACTAACATAAATAGAAATCCTGAATAGCCAACAAAAAATTTCTAAGTTTAAAGGAATAGTAGGGGTATCTTAAAAAAATCTTATCTGGTTCAATACACAAATAACCCGCACATAGAAGAGAGGAGCTTATGACAACATTTTGGTCCGACTTGGACCATTTACAAAGTCACACTCCTCTCTTCTATGTGCGGGTTATTTGTGTAAAGTTCCAGTCACGGTACTGTGCCTTTTTTTGTTATCTGGTTCTGTAGCACAATGCCTCCTCTATTTCTAAAATGTTCCATATATTTCCATGCAAGTAGTATACAGTGGACCCCCGGTTTTCGTAATTAATTTGTTCCAGAATGCTGTTCAAGTGCTGTTACCAAACGAATTTGTTCCCATAAGGAATAATGTAAATTAGATTAGTCCTTTTAGACCCCCAAAAATACACTTACAAAACCACTTACAAAAATACACTTACATAATTGTTCGAGTTTGGAGCATTACGAAAACGAGAGGTCCACTGTATTTGTTTCTTGCATATTTTTGTTTTTATAGCAATTGTAATTTAGTTGCATGTAGATGCCTCAGAAACATTTAGACTGCAACAGCAGTATAAAAAAAAAATTCCTGTCCCATGCAATGCATGATGGAAAAAGCACACCTCTGAGCTTACGTTTTTGTAGCATCTAATATAATGGATGACATACTAGTGTATGTCTCAAAATAAAAGAAATTTTATTTTTTGGTGATTTTTCCAGAGGAAGGGTAAGGCCCCGCTCTGCTTTATGGGTTTTTACAAGGTTTGCTTTAATTATTGGGATCCCTTAACCCACAATCAATCAATCATTCTTTGTTATGTTTCATTATCCAAGAAATAGGGTAAAACTTTGATTTTTTGTCTGATGAATTCAAAATGGATGGCAAGCATTATATAGGAGAGGCCTGGGAATGTGATTAATTAACAGAAGATAGGTTACTTTAGTGGGTGGAATGAATAACGTGTTTATTTTGGTGTGTTTTTTAACTGGAATTTGTTGAATTGTGTATAAACTGGCCAAATTACTGACCTATGCATTTTTAGGTTAATTCTGATATCTGAATGGGTGGTTTTTTGTCAATCAATAAAACAGAAGGCATACTAGTGAAATAACTAGGAATTTCTTCGAATTGAGCATTGTGCCTACACAATTCCATAAGTCTTCCCTAAAATTTTGAATTTTTTGTGTCATTACCTTTAGAAAAAGATTCTCTACAATTCAAGATTTTTTTTTTATATTGAAAAATTGTCAGCACTAGAGACTGTCAATGAGGTAAAAAAAAAAAAAAAAAAAAATGCTTTCCTAACTACAGTAAAGTACATTACATTTACAATAAAGTATTGTATTTAATATATCAAAAGTAAGAAAAAACTTGTATTTGTTAACCTGAAAAATTAATAAATAGTATAATACTGTACGTACATATAGCATGCTGCACTCTTGGGATGGGTTTCCAGGTTCTGAGAATATTACAGAGGCAGCATTCAACAGGGTTTCAGTATATTAAATACAGCCTCTCCTCACTTAACGATGGAGTTCCGTTCCTAAGACCACGCAGGTAAACGAATTCGTCGCTAAGTGAGGAGCATACTATAATGGTCAACTATCTTTGATATTGTTTTAATGTCATCTTTGCACCATTTATAACATTTCTGGTATAGTATTTTTAAATGTTTATACAGTAGTGTACTGTATAGTATTGTAATAAACAGAATAGAGGAAATAAACTCTAATATACATTATTTAGGCATGCATACTGGTCAGAGAGCCCGTTGTAAGTCCAAGGCATCGGTAAACGAGTACGTCGCTAAGTGAGTAGAGGCTGTATACAAGAGCAGACAGTTCCAAAAAGAAAATATTCAACAATCATTTTTTTTCAACAAACTAGCTGTATCTCACCGAGGCAGGGTGAACCAAAAAGAAAAATGAAAGTTTTTCTTTTTAAGTTTAGTAATTTACACAGGAGAAGGGGTTACTAGCCCCTTGCTCCCAGCATTTTAACTGCCTCTTACGACATGCATGGCATACAGAGGAAAAATTCTGTTCCACTTCCCCCATGGAGAACAATAAATTTACCTAGTATAAATACAGTGCAAAAGTTATTCATCATTTATCAAATGGTCATCTGTACCTTGAACACACTTTGTATATACATCGGAAAACTACACACCTAAAGACTATTTTAAACTTTGCCAGTGCAACATAAGAGTTTCTCATGATGACTTCTAAATTGCACTCCGACAGGTGCTTTTAATATTTTACCACACAAGCCCTAGTTTCCATCTGGCCGGTTATTACTTTCTCCCATTTTCATTATGTAACACTTCTTCTTTCAACTAACCAGCTGTATCCCACCAAAGCAGGGTGGCCCAAAAATAAAGTTCTCTTTTTAACTTTAGTAATGTATACTTATCTGCATTATATTCCATCATATATCAACTCCATTTATTGAATTTATCCAAGTACAGTTAACCCCCGGTTCTCGTCGGTAATCCGTTCCAGAGGGCCCGTCGACCACTGATTTGGTCGAACTCCGATTCTATTTTCCCCATAAGAAATAATGGAAATAAAATTAATCTGTTTCAGACATCAAAAAGTATTAAAATAAAATATTTTTTTGAGCTTTTTGACATTAAATTATACACAATTTTATGAAAAATTAAGAAATAATAGTACAATAACATGTCACTTACATTTATTGAAGAGTTGTTGATGTGTGGAAGACGGGAGGAGGGGAGAAGATGGAGTAGTATGCTAGTGTTTGGAAGGGGAATACCCTTCCATTAACACTGCAGTTGGCAAGTTCTTTTCTGGGGTTACTGGCCTTTTTCTTTGAATGCTACACTCCCTGCATGAATGCGACACTCCCTGCAACGCTCTTTATCACAGGCTTGGCACTAGGAGCTTTCTTGGGGCCCATGGTGGCTTATTTAGCAGTTGCAAGCACTAGAAACAGTGGAATAATGACAATATATTGGTATGAATGTGTGGATGGTGGTTGCTCTCGCTTGTAAACAATAGCACTGACACTATGTGGAGTGCCCGGGCCCAGCTGGGACATGCGTACGCATCTGGGATGAACAGCCAACTCAGCCAACTCGTCCAACTCCGAGCAGATCGCCTAATACCGAGCCAAAATTCTCGTAAAAAAACTGTCGAACACCGATTTGGACGACCTCCGACACTGTCGAGCACCAGGGGTTGACTGTACTCTTGTAAGACTGTAGTTAATTTTTATTACTTTTTTTCATGGGGTCTTTGCATAATTTGCAAACATACTGCAGATACATAAATATACAGTGTATGTGTGTGTATTTATCTCACCAATACACACACAACTAACTAACTCACCCCCCAACACACACACAGAGGGAGGCAGAGAAAAAGTTCATGCCAAGGAGCAACAGAAACAGTGGGAAGACCATGGTTTACCCAAAGGTGTGGAGAGGCCAAAGCCAAGTATGCTAGAGTATAGAAAGCAAAGGACTCAGGAAAACAGCGAGTTGAGCCGAAGAGCCAGAACTGAATTTGCATGGATAAGAAGAGAAGCCCAGTGTCAATACGAGAATGACATATAATCAAAACCCAAATCTGACCCAAAGATGTTATACAGCCACATCAAGAAAAGAACAGTCAAGGACCAGATAATCAGGCCGAAGAAGGAATGAGGAGAGCTCACAGGGAACAACCGAGAAGTATATGAGGAGCTCAGTTCTCACAATTCAGGGAGGTATTCACAGGAGAGACAGAGAGGCTTCCAGCAAACTGTAGGGGTAGGGTAGACAAGCAAGTACTGGACACACTGCACACAAACAACGAGGAGGTGAAGAAACTGCTAGGGGAGCTAAATACCTCAAAGGTAGTGAACCCAGATAATATCTCTGCTTGGGTTCTGAGAGAGGGAGCAAATACACTGCCTGAGGTGTGGAAGACAGCAAATGTAGTCTTGATTTTTAAGAAAGGAGACAGACAGGCAGCACTTAACTACAGACCAGTGTCGCTGACATGTAGTTATGGAGATCATCATCAGGAGAAAAGTGGTGGAGCATATAGAAAGGAACGGGCTCATACATGACAACCAGCATGGATTCAGGGAATGGAAATCCTGCGTCACAAACCTACTGGAGTTCTACGACAAGGTGACAGAAGGAAGACAGGGAAGAGAGAGGGATGGATAGACCATCTTCTTTGACTGTAAGAAGGCTTTCAACACAGTACCACACAAGAGACTGGTTGAAAAGCTAGAGGAGCAGGCAGGAATAGCAGGGAAAGCACTGCAATGAATCAGGAAATACTTAACAGGAAGGAAACAACATGTGTCGGTACATGACGATGTGTCAGAGTGGGTGCAAGTGTTGAGTGGGATTCCACAAGAGTCAGTCCTAGGTCCAGTGCTGTTTTTTTTTTATATGTGAATCACATGACGGAAGGGATAGGTTCAGAGGTGTCCCTGTTTGCAGGTGATGTGAAGCTAATGAGGAGAATACAAGCAGACAAGGATCAGGTAAGCCTACATGGGGATCTGGACAGGCTGCAAGCCTGGTCCAACAAATGGCTCCTGAAGTTTAACCCCAGCAAGTGCAAAGTCATGAAGCTTGGGGAAGGACAAAGAAGACCGCAGACAGAGTACAGCCTAAGATGTCAAAGGCTGAAAAAATCACTCAATAAAGGATCTTGGGGTGAGGATCATACCGAGCACATCTCCTAAGACTCACATCAACCAAATAACTGCTGCAGCATATGGGCGCCTGGCAAATCTGAGAATAGTGTTTCGATGTCTAAGTAAGGAGTATTCACGACACTGTATGGAACCCACACCTGGATAAACACATCAAGAAATTAGAGAAAGTGTGAAGGTTTTCAACAAGACTAGTCCAGAGCTGAGGGGTATGTCCTCTGAGGAGAGGTTAAGGGGACTCAACCTGACACTGGAGGAGAGGAGGAATAGGGGGATATCATAATGACAAAATATTGAGAGGAAGTGACAAGGTGGATAGGGACAGAATGTTTCAGAGATGGGGACACAACAACAAAGGGTTACACCTGAAAGATGAAAACTCAGATGAGTCACAGGGATGTTCAGAAGTATTTCTTCAGATATAGAATTGTCAGGAAGTGGAACAATCTGGATAGTGATGTAGTGGAGGCAGGATCCATACATAGCTTTAAGAAGAGGTACAAAAAAGCTCAGGGAGCAGGGAGTGGGTATAGTAGCGACCAGCAAAAAGGTGGGGCCAGGAGCTGTTACTCAACCCCTGAAATCACAAACAGGTGAGTATGTATGTACCTACACATGCACACACACACACATTGTGCTGTCAGTGCTTGTGTTTTCAGTATTTTATTTATATTTTATTTTTCTATTTCCAATAGAAATGCTCTATTTTCATTAGGTGTGCTGAAACAGAATTCATTTCCACTGCCTGTGCGTATTTATGTTAAGGAGCACCTCACCAGGCAGGCAGAAGACTCCTTTCCCCTTCACCTTACTAAACATTGAACAACTCCAGTGTTTTAGCAATGTGGAGGTGGTGTCAGTGAGGGTGAAGAAATGAAAATAAACAGCCTCCCATATGAGTCAGTGTACCTGGATGCATACCCTATGATTGTTGCTCTGTGCTCATCACCCAGTTTTCCTTCTTTACATCACCCCATCTCAACTCTGGATATTTATCATGGCATGCAAATGAAGTGAGGGTGAAGCTGGTGAAGCAAGGAAGAAAATCGAGCATGAAACTATGCCCCATTTTGAAAAATCTGTATGGAATCAAGATGCTCAAGAATGGTGCACATGTCATGGAGAGGGTAAGTGAGTTTGGCATTGGAGAATTAATGATTCATTCAATTAGAGAAAAGGAACCGAAGATAAAGGCATGTGCAGCAAGTAATCCTCACTGTGGCACAGTGAAAAGAATGAGGAACAAGTCATCACAGCTAAATATAATAAAGTTTACTAAATGTGTGGACTGAAAAACAAAAGAAAGGTGTTTCACTTGATGGCTTTATTATTAGAGAAAAGGCCATAATATACTATAAAACAGTGT
This sequence comes from Cherax destructor, assembly GCA_009830355.1. Classification (NCBI taxonomy): domain Eukaryota; kingdom Metazoa; phylum Arthropoda; class Malacostraca; order Decapoda; family Parastacidae; genus Cherax; species Cherax destructor. Next base: position 22,331 of record WNWK01000210.1, on the reverse strand, counting down.
GTGAGGAGGAAGGAAAGCTCAAAAATGAGTACACAATTAGTTGTGGATTGCTTAACTGGTTCAGAATGCTCAGTGGACAGCACAATATAATGAGGGGAGAATGCCTGTTGACCATGCTGCTGCATAAAAGTTTCTGGTCAAGCTAGTAAACATTATCTCTGAGGGTGACTACAAATGTGAGCAAGTATTTAACTCTGATGAGACAGGTTTGCTCTGAAAGATAATGCCATCTAGAACAAGCATCAGCAAACAAGAAAATTGTTCCTGGATTCAAGGTTGTGAAAGACTATTTCAGCTTGCTTTGTTGTAATGCATCAGATGACTTTCAATGTAAGCCCATGCTTGGTTATCACTACAAGAAGGCCAACCCCAAAGTATGGGTGACCGAGGCCTTCTTCATTGAGCAACAGAACCAGTGGATCTTGTTATGCAGAATCAAGTATTGATGGCATGGGCTTGGAGTGCATCTACAGCATAAAATGAGTGACATATGTAATTGTACAGGATGTTAAAAAAAAATGTAAATTATACTGTACAAGTGTTTTAAAAAACTGAGGCTTTTATACTCACATGAAGTACTATACAGCACTGTATAAAGTCATCAAAATGGATTACACCCTTTCCAGATCTGTCAAAACGCCTCATCAGCACATCATAAAACTGATCTGAAAATCTGCAACATATAATACAGTATTAAAAATTATAAACCATATTCCACCAACATTCACAATAAGCTGTAATTTATCTACGTACCTAGGAAAGGATGGAGGAAGGAGGGCAAAGGAGGTTTTGTGTGCAAGGAGTTTGGACATACAGCAGGCATGTGTGAGTTAGATAGGAGTGGAGACAAATTGTTTTTGGGACTTGATGAGCTGTTGGAGTGTGAGCAGGGTAATATTTTATGAAGGGATTCAAAGAAACCAGTTAGCCAGACTTGAGTCCTGGAAGTGGGAAGCACAGTGCCTGCACTCTAAAGGAGGGGTTTGGGATATCTGCTGTTTAGAGCGACATCTAAACTGTCGTATCTGCAAGCCTCTGGCAAGACAGTGATAGTGTGAATGATGGTGAAAGTGTTTCTTTTTCAGCTTACCTTGTTGGGAGACGGCCAGCATTAAAAAAAAAAATTAATATACTAAACATATTGGCTAGTTTAACCACTTCAAGGTCTGTGCAGTAATACTATGGGTTTGAGTTTCTGGTCTGTGCCACAGAACTATGTGATGAGCTCAGCTCAATCAGATATCAGTGAGCATTAAATTTGGGCCTAGATATGAGAGAATGGGTCTATGAAGCAAGTGTGCACCACATAAAAAAAATCCTGCCCCCACGCAGTGCATGATGGGGAAAAAACTGACCATGAATTGGGCTTAAAACAGTGACTTTGCAGTATGTTTTCCAAATGGTTTTTATGGTTGTATTCTTGGTTTCTTGGTATCATTTGACAGAATGGATAATATATTACAGAAATAGAGATGATTTTGATTGATTTCAGGACTGAAAGCAGCTTGAAATTGAGCTCAAATTGGTGGAAATGTTTGATTTTTGCCAATATTCCAAAGGACACAAATTATGTTACTCGTCCAATACATGTCCAACTGATTAGTCTAATATGTATTCACGAATGCACTGACACTATTTATACAATTATTACAATAGTGCAGTAGTCTTCATACCAGTAAATCTTCTATTTTTTGTGACCTAGAACTTCATTTTAAAGTCTACTGAAAACCTACCAACCAACACGATCTTCTCCACTTCTACTTTCACCACAACACCAAACCTAAACGTGGTGTAATTATAGGCTTTTTCCTGCGTGCACTCCGAATCTGCAGCAATGAGTTCCTTGAGGAAGAATTCTCGCTAATTGAACAAGTGTTTTCTAAACTTCACTATCCTCAGCACTTCGTAGAGACTGCAAAAGCCAGGCATATAACATCTTTAACACACCCAGAGTAGACAATGCCGAGAGGAGATACATAGTCCTCCCCACCAACTCCATTGGCAAACACGTTTCCAACAACTTTTCCAATACAGTGGACCCCCGAATTTCGTGAGCATCGTGCTTCGTGAATTTCGCCTTTCGGCAACTTTTTTCGTCAAAATATAGCCTCACGGTTTGTGATTTGCTTCATGATTCAGTGGCCGTAGGGTACACATCTGAGCCGTCTCCCAGCATCAGCCCGCAAACAAAGCCAGCCTCCCACACCATTCAGAGTAATATTCCGTTCTTTTTTGTGCTTGCAACTGCTAAATAAACCACTTTGGGCCCAAAGAAAGCTCCTAGTGCCAGCCCTTTCATAAAGAAGGTGAGAAACATGATAAAATTCAAGAAAGAACTCGTAGCAAAGTATACCAAATTGGAGGAGGAAGAGAGAGGGGATAATGTGCCTTCTTCAGTGATTCAGTGATTCTACGATATGTACAATATAAAGCAGTAGGAGTTGATAAAGGCTATAGCGCCAGCCAGCAATAAGCAATAAAGTGTAGCATCAACGGTGTAGCAAGTAAGTTAATCGATTAATCGATAGAAAAAGGACAGCACGAAACTAACTCCTCCAATGTTGTTGGAGCTATATAGGGCTACTGACGACACCGCCGTCTCTGCTGCCTTCACCACCATGTAAGGCTTATGCTCTCAGTGGCCCTTATACACCCAACAACAACACAACACCACTCATGACATATGTAATGACATATTTTATTTGTTCTAGAGTACAGTAGACCCCCAAGTAACAAACAAAATTCATTCCAGAAGCCTGCTCAAGTGCCATTACCGAACGAATTTACTCCCTTAAGAAATAATGTCAAGTAGGTTAGACCATTTCAGACCCCCAAAAAAACACTTACAAAAGCACTTACATAATTGTATGATTTCCGGGGTGTTCGTTACTCGGGGTCCACTGTATATGTCATGTTTCTATGTTATTAATATTGTTTATTATGTCATATTAGATGAATTGTGATAGATAAAGTTGATATTAGTGTCATATTGAAGGACTATCTTGTCCTGTCTCCAAACACACTCCTGCTGCCGCCACAATTCCTAACATACGTAATGACATATTTTATTCATACACCAACAAGAGTCTTCAATAAAGGTAAGTGTGATGTTATTATTGTTTAATACTTGATGTCTCATTGTTTTCTGTATGTACTGTAACTATATTTAATATAAAAAAAATGTTTTGTTAATACTTTTGGTCTGGAACGGATTAATTGGATTTACATTATTTCTTATGGGGAAAATGGTTTCGCCATTTGTGAATTTCGCCTTTCGGCAGACTCTCTGGAATGGATTTATCACGAAACTAGGGGGTCCACTGTACCTCATTCCAAGTATCTACCTCCACTTCCACCACCATCATGGACATTACCAGGGGCATACACAATCCCTTGTAATGACTACAGCAAATTATACGTGGGCAAAACATCCAGAGATCTTCTTTCTTTTCTTTTAACACGTCGGCCGTTTCCCACCGAAGTGGGGTGGCCCAAAATGAAAAACGAAACTTTCCCATTTTACATTTAGTAATATATACAGGAGAAGGGGTTACTAGCCCCTTGCTCCCAGCATTTTAGTCGCCTCTTATGACACGCATGGCTTACGGAGGAAGAATTCTGTTCCACTTCCCCATGGAGATCCAGAGACCTCCAAACACATATTTCAGAACACCAGTACACAGGCAGATCGGAAGATTTAAGGAATGCCTGTGTTCAACACCGAAATTCACACAACCATTTAATCAACTACAGAAACGCAAGGCTTATCGCCAGAGAAGAAAACACTCAATACCGCAGAATCCTGGAATCATCACTTATCTGCATATCCAACAACTTCAACCAAAACAATGGCTTCTATAACATAGCTGAACCCCTTGCCAAGAAACTTCTTCCTCATTATCCCACATAAGAACATAAGAATGGAGGAACATTGCAGAAGGTCTACTCATATACAGTGGACCCCCGGTGTTCATGATGCTCCAAACTCGAACAATTATGTAAGTGTATTTTTGTAAGTGCTTTTGTAAGTGTATTTTTGGGGGTCTAAAAGGACTAGTCTAATTTACATTATTCCTTATGGGAATAAATTCGTTTGGTAACGGCACTTGAACAGAATTCTGGAACGAAAAAATCACGAAAACCGGGGGTCCACTGTACTTATCCAATCTCTTTTTAAACCATCCTATAAATACTCACGTACCTTTCACCCAGGTAGATCTGTTTGTGACTTGATTAAGCCCACTGTGTGGGCGAAACGTTGTCAATAAAGGATCACATTATACTGCTTATGTGTTTATTTTTCCATTCTGTCAGTATTTTATACCATTTACTTCCAGGTAGTAGGTTGGTAGACAGCAACCACCCAGGGAGGTACTACTGTCCTGCCAAGTGAGTGTAAAACGAAAGCCTGTATTTGTTTTACATGATGGTAGGATTACTGGTGTCTTTTTTCTGTCTCATAAACATGCAAGATTTCAGGTATGTCTTACTACTTCTACTTACACTTAGGTCACACTACACATACATATACACATTCATCTGAGTTTTCTTTGATTTTACCATAATAGTTCTTGTTCTTATTTCTTTTCATATCCATGGGGAAGTGGAATAAGACTCTTTCTTCCGTAAGTCATGCGTGTTGTAAAAGTCAACTAAAATGCCGGGAACAATGGGCTAGTAACTCCTTTTCCTGTATAGATTTACTAAAAAGAAAAAGAAGAAAACCGTCAAAGTGGGATGTTTGAATGTGCGTGAATGTTGTGCGAATGAGAAAAAAGAGATGATTGTTGATGTTATGAATGAAAAGAAGCTGGATGTCCTGGCTTTAAGTGAGACAAAGATGAAGGGGGTAGGAGAGTTTCAGTGGGGAGAAATAAATGGGATTAGGTCAGGAGTTTCAAATAGAGTTAGAGCTAAAGAAGGACTGCCAATAATGTTGAATAATCAGTTATGGCAGGTAAAGAGGGATTATAATTGTATAAATTCAAGGATTATATGGAGTAAAATAAAGGTTGGATGTGAAAAGTGGGTTATAGTAAGTGTTTATGCACCTGGAGAAGAGAGAATTGTAGAGGAGAGAGAGAGAGATTTTGGGAAATGTTGAGAGAGTGCATGGGGAGTTTTGAACCAAGTGAGAGTGTACTTGTGGTTGGGGATCTAAATGCTAAAGTGGGTAAAAATGTTGGGGAGGGAGTAGTAGGTAAATTTGGGGTGCCAGGGGTAAATGTAAATGGGGAACCGATAATTGAGCTATGTGTAGAAAGAGGTTTGGTAATAAGTAATACATATTTTATGAAAAAGAGGATAAATAAGTATACAAGGTATGATATAGCACGTAATGAAAGTAGTTTGTTAGATTATGTATTGGTGGATAAAAGGTTGATGGGTAGGCTTCAGGATGTACATGTTTATAGAGGGGCAACGGATATATCGGATCATTATTTAGTTGTAGCTACAGTTAGAGTAAAAGGTAGATGGGACAAACAGAAAATTGTAACAGCAAGTAAGAGAGAGGTAAAAATGTATAAACTAAGGGAGGAGGAAGTTAGGGTGAGATATAAGCAACTATTGGCAGAAAGGTGGGCTAGTGCAAGTATGAGTAGTGCGGGGGTTGAGGAGAGTTGGGACAGTTTTAAAAATGCAGGATTAGAATGTGGGGCAGAAGTTTGTGGCTATAGGAGGGTGGGTGCAGGAGGAAAGAGGAGTGAGTGGTGGAATGAAGAAGTAAAGGGTGTGATAAAAGAGAAAAAGGTAGCTTATGAGAGGTTTTTACAAAACAGAAGTGTTAATAGAAGAGCAGAGTACTGTATATGGAGAGTAAAAGAAAGGTGAAGAGAGTGGTGAGAGAGTGTAAAAGGAGAGCAGATGAAAGAGTGGGAGAGGCTCTGTCAAGAAATTTTGCTGAAAAAAAGGAAAAATTTTGGAGTAAGATAAACAAGTTAAGAAAGCCTAGGGAATGATGATGAAAGTTTTTCTTTTTCGGGCCACCCTGCCTTGGTGGGAGGCGGCCGATGTTTTAATAAAAAAAATGTGCGCTTCAATGTAAACACCTGATCTACACATCCCCTACCCATTCTAAAGCCTCCTTGCTCATCTGCACTCCTGCTCTCTGTCTTACCTATAATTCTTTCAATAATAACTACCATACACTTCACCTGGTATCCTCAGTAAACTTATTTCCCTATAATTTTTACAATCTCTTTTGTTCCCCTTCCCTTTATATATATAAAACATATTATTTCAACAAACTGGCCATATCCCACCAAAGCAGGGTGGCCCAAAAAGAAAAAGAAAAGTTTCTCTTTTTAACTTTAGTAATGTATACAGAAGGGGTTACTAGCCCCTTGCTCCCGGCATTTTAGTAGCCTCTTATGACATGCATGGCTTATGGAGGAAGAATTCTGTTCCACTTCCCCATGGAGATAGGAAATAAACAAGAACTAGTAAGAAAATAGAAGAAAACCCAGAGGGGTGTGTATATATATGCTTGTACATGCATGTGTAGTGTGACCTAAGTGTAAGTAGAAGTAGCAAGACATACCTGAAATCTCGCATGTTTATGAGACAAAAAAGACAAGCAATCCTACCATCATGTAAAACAATTACAGGCTTTCGTTTCACACTCACTTGGCAGAATGGTAGTACCTCCCTGGGCAGTTGCTGTCTACCAACCTACTACCTAATATATAAAACATATATTTCAGCATAAAATGCCAATTGTATGTCCAGCCTCACCTGTATCCAAATGTAGTAATAGCTGTCTTGAGCTCTTCTTTACTTATATTACCAGAATTGTCTCTATCAAAGGCCCTGAAACACTGTTGCCAATCTGTCACATACTTCCATAATGATCCAAACTCTTCAAATGTGATTGTGCCTGACCCTTTTTTATCAAACATTCCTGGAAATTTGTTAGATTAACATCATTAATATATCCTACAAATATATTCAGTATTAAAAAAACTTTTATTAATTACCTTCCACAAGAAAGTTAATACAGCCTCTCCTCACTTAATGACGGGGTTCCGTGCCTAAGAGTAGGTTGGTAAGCGAATTGGTCGTTAAGCGAGGAGCATACTATACTGGTAGTGGGTTTGTGTCAACCATCTTTAGATATTTTTTTAATATCACCCTTGCACCATTTATAACATTTCTGATATAGATTTAAATGTTTATACAGTAGTTTACTGTATACTGTAATAAACAGAATAGAGGAAATCAGCTCTAATATACATTATTTAGGTTTGCATACTGGTTGGAGAGCTGGTTGTAAGTCCGAGTGGTCGGACTTACAACCAGCACATCGTTAAGTGAGGAGAGGCTGTACATTAATGCACAATAAAATTTTAATTTTTTTAAATGTTAAATATTAAATAATAAATAATAAATTTTATCTTTATTTACTACAAGTACAAAGTATACAGGCCTAGCTGACATCAGTGACATACTACTACAGTGGAACGCTGGTTTTCATCCGGTCCGGTTATTGTACAATTCAGTTTTCGACCACTTTTTGGCAAAATCCGCTTGGAAATCGTTTGTACCAGACGCGTCCGCCTGCCCGCGGGACGCGGCTGCTCATACGTTCGTGACTCAGTCTGCCTTTGTTACTCGTTCAGTGAGCATTACTCCGCGCGTTCATGCAAAAACATTTTGTAATAATCCATTGTTTTTTGTGCTTGCGACTGCTAAATAAGCCACCATGGGGCCAAAGAAAGTTCCGAGTGCCAGCCCTTTGGTAAAGAAGGTGAGAAACACAATAGAATTCAAGAAAGAACTCATAGTAAAATACGAAAGTGGCATATGTGTGGCCGAGCTCGCCAGGATGTATGGGAAGTCCAAATCAACGATCAGTTCCATCCTGGCGAAGAAAAAAGAAATCAAGGAAGCTGATGTTGCAAAAGGGGTAAATGTGCTAACGAAACAGATCGCAAACAATCGAAGATGTTCAGAAGTTGTTGTTGGTGTGGATCAACCAAAGACAGTTAGTGGGAGATAGTGTTGTGGAGGCGATAATTTGCGAAAAGGCAAGGCAGTTGCATGCAAATCTCGTAAAAAAAATGCCTGGAACGAGTGCTGCTGTTAGTGAATTTAAGGCCAGCAAAGGCTGGTTCGACAGATTCAAGAAGCGAAGTGGCATACATAGTGTGGTAAGGCATGGCGATGCTGCAAGTTCGAACAAACGTGGGGCTGAAGAATTTGTTGATGAATTCAAGGAGTATGTAGAGGCTGAAGGATTCCTCCCCTAACAAGTCTTCAATTGTGACGAAACAGCCTTCTTTTGGAAGAAAATGCCAAATAGGACCTACATCATGCAGGAGGAAAAGGCACTGCCAGGACACAAGCCTATGAAAGACAGGCTAACTCTCTTGCTCTGTGCTAACGCTAGTGGGGATTTCAAAGTGAAGCCTTTACTGGTTTATCACTCTGAAAATCCCAGAGTGTTCAAGAAAAACAATGTCGCCAAGAGTAACTTGTGTGTGATGTGGAAGGGTAACAATAAGGCATGGGTCACGAGGGAAATTTTCCTTGATTGGTTCAATGAAGTGTTTGGCCCGAATTTGAAGAAATATTGTACCTCCTGGATAATAAATTGCCACTCAAGTGCCTCCTGGTAATGGACAATGCTCCTGGTTATCCTCCAGACCTGGATGACCAAATGGTGGAGAAGTTTAGTTTCATCACAGTGAAGTTCTTGCCCCCTAATACCACTCCTTTCATCCAGCCCATGGACCAGCAGATCAATTCAAACTTCAAAAAACTCTACACCAAAGCAATGTTTCAAAGGTGCTTAGATGTGACCTCAGACACTCAATTGACCCTAAGAGAGTTCTGGAAAGATCACTTCACTATCCTCAATTGCACAAGCCTTATAGATAAGGCTTGGCAGGGAGTGACTTCCAGGACGATGAACTCTGCTTGGAGAAAATTGTGGCCAGAATGTGTCCAAGAGAGGAATTTTGAAGGGTTTGGGGCTGACCCTGTCGACCCTACACCTGTTGTGGATTGTATTGTGGCATTGGGGAATTCCATGGGGTTGGATGTGAGTGGCGAGGATGTGGAAGAGTTGGTGGAGGACCAGTGTAGAGCTAACCACTGAAGACCTGCAAGAGCTTCATCTGCAACAACAACAGAGCACAGCTGAGGAAAATGCTTCACAGGAGGAGGAAGAGAGAGAGAAGAGGGTGACTTCTTCCGAGATTAAGGAGATTTGTGCAATGTGGAGTAGGGTGCAAACATTTGTGGAGGAACATCACCCTGACAAAGCTGTTGCAAGCCGTGTCGGCAACATGTACAATGACAATGCCATGTCCCATTTTAGGCAAATTTTAAAGAGATGCCAGAAACAGAGCTCTCTGGACAGTTTTTTTGTGTGACAGGGGTCCAGTGACAAGCTGGTCCTAGTGGCATTAAAAAACAAAGGGAAGTAACCCCGGATAAGGACTTAGTACCTAAAGTCTTTATCGAAGGGGATTCTCCTTCCAAACAATAGTGACTTCTCCCTCTCCCTTCCTCCCTGTCTACCATACACCAACAAGTCTTCAATAAAGCTAAGTGTCATGTTATTATTGTTTTATACTTGATTTCTCATTCTTTTGTGTATGTAAATCTATAAAAAAATATTTTTTGTTAATACTTTTAGGTGGCTGGAACAGATTAATTGGATTTACATTATTTCTTATTGGGAAAATGGTTTCAGTTTTAGACGATCTCACATTTCGTCAGACTGTCTGGAACGAATTAACAATGAAAAGGGAGGGTCCACTGTATTTGGCTTTGTTACAAAGTAGGAGTAGCTATGCCAGGTGAAGAAGTAGCTAAGAGTGTCCCACTAGTGTTGAAGATGTAATAAGCAAAATAATAATAATCACTCTGGGGTGCTTTAAATGTCATATACAGTGGACCCCCAAGTATCGGCCGTAATCCGTTCCAGGAGCTAGGCCTCAACTCGAACTAGCCGAAAGTCGAACTAATATTTCCCATAAGAAATAATGTACGTAAATACAATTAATCCGTTTCCACCCAAAAATATTCACCAAAAATTCATTTTTTTAAAGAATAAATAATATAGTTTTACATACAGAAAACAATGAGAAATAAATATAAAGCACTAATTTTAATTGATAAATGAACATTTGAATCAGTTTTACCTTTATTGAAGACTTGTTGGCGTATGAGAGAGGCAGGAGAGTTTGTTTGGAGGCAGGACAAGATAGCCCTTCAATACGACACTAATATAAACTCTACGGCTTATTTATCTATGACAATTCATCTAATATGGCATAATAAACAATATTAATAACATAGAAACATGATATATACATACTCTAGAATTAATAAAATATGTCATTATGTATGAGGGAACTGGCGGTAGTGTTATTGTTGTTGGGTTTATAAAGGCCACTGAGCATAAGCCGTACATATACTGCTGGTGGTGGAGGCAGCAGGCCACTACCACTAATTCATACTGAAACAATGTACGTAATTTATAAATAAGAAATATTTACACTTTAATTTATAAATAAGAAATATTTACACTTTAATTTATAAATAAGAAATATTTACACTTTAATTTATAAATAAGAAATATTTACACTTTAATTTATAAATAAGAAATATTTACACTTTAATTTATAAATAAGAAATATTTACACTTGCCTTGCAAGAGATGGTGGCAGAGGGCAGCATTGGTTTCGGTGCCCCTATATTACTACCTCAAACAACAATGGAGTTAAGTTTTGTGTCGTCATTTTTCTATAGCTTAATTGCTTAACTTACTTGCTACACTGTTAATGCTACACTTTATCGCTGGCTGGTGCTATAGCCTTTATCGACTCATGCTGCTTTAGTATCGTACATATCGAAGAATCAGTGAATCACTGAAGAAGACACATTCTCCCCTCTCTCTTCCTCCTCCACTTTGGTACTTTGCTACAATTTCTTTCTTCAATTCTATCGTGTTTGTCACTTTCTTTACCAAAGGGCTGCCACTATGAAGTTTCTTTGGGCCCATGGTGGCTCATTTCACAGTCACAATCAATAAACAAGCACTAAACACAATGAATTTATTGTGAAATGTAATGTTCACTCAATGGTAAACAAAGCTAGATTGGCTCATGACGCCTGCACGGGGAGGTGGACAGGTCTGGTACTCGGGCCGAAACTCAGGGAAACGGCCGATAGTCGGGGAAAAATTGGGCCGAAAAAAGCAACCGAAACTCGAGTCAGCCAATACTCAGACCGGCCGATAGTCGGGGGTCCACTGTATTACAGTAGTATTATAGACATTTTGATTAATCCAGCTATGACATTTTTTCAAAATTATATAGGAAATATGTTACATATCATATAAACAAAATACATACAAAAAAGTAAAACAAATAAACATAACTGTGAGGTGTGGTAGCCAGGTGGGTTACCACACCTACCACACTTGACTTCCTACAATAAATACTACTCACCTCTCACCCTACATTAAGACTACAAATATTTTAAGGTAAGTAATGAGTGGACCGTATTTGCTTGTTTTTTTATGCCTAGTTCTATTGCTAACTTAATATGTATATGATAGTGTAAACATGTTATCAGGCATTTATATGCATTTAAAAGTGAGAAAAGTGTGATTCGCTTTACGGAGATTTTCACTTTATGGCAGTAGCCTGGAATCTAACCGCTATATAAGTGGTGCCCTCCTGTGTAACAAAATAATAATGTATAGTTAAGCAGTGAAAAAGGCCAATAGTGAAAGACGAGATGGCTGTCAGCTGTGTTCCTAGGCTTCTCAAAATTAGAGTACAGATTACTTTTGAGTGTCGATCTAGGGAAGGGTCTTAGTATCTAAGCACCCTTAATTAAGAACAGAAAAATCACTGATAAGAGAAGAACATTCTAAATTCATGAGCTACATAAAAGCCACCGCAAAAACCAAGCATGGGAATAAGAATAAGAAGTTTATTTTAACATGATACATGTTTGTACAAAGGAATATGACAATTGGGTGTATGTACATGCCAAAAACCCCTTTATGTGCAGAGCATTTCAGGCAAACTTAAGACTAACTTAAGATTAATAAGGCAATAACAGTACGAGTAACTTCATACATATGGTCACTTAGGTGAGTGTAATTTTAAATAATAAGTTAGAATATATGCAGTTGGATGTACTGCATGTATATATAAAACTTACACCTACCAATCATCAATCGAACAGTATCTGGATTGAATGGTGTCCAGTTTCCATTGGAGAGGGCAGACTGCAGTTCTCCTGCATCAATAGCTCCACTGCCATCCTTGTCTACTCTGCAGGTAATAAAGACCAGACTGGCTAAAAACTGTACTCCAAAAATATCATGAAACATCAATAAATAATATTCCAGAAAATTTACCTGCCCTTGATTTACATGTGTATAGAAACAAGTCTTTCACAGAACGATATATTGAGCAATTAACAATATTTTTTTATAAATAAACATTATGTACATGCAAATAATCCCCAAAACTTACTGCTGGAAAACGCTAATGAGGAAATTCCTGTCAGACATTCCACCAGCCATTTTAGTTTGCAGCACCAATCTGAAACAAAAATAAAATACTGCCATCACTAATAACCTAAAAGTATGAAATTCAAGCTTTCTCCCTTAAGTCAAGTTTGTTGGTTAAAATGGTACAATTTAAGAAGCCTGTCTGAACATCCACATTTTGCTTAGCTGTAGATAATGATGGTAAGAAATTACAAAGAAATTTTTTTTTGTATAGTACATTCACAGATTTCATGAAAAAAGAGGTTAATTTTAAATAAGTGCAGTATGGATTTATTGAATTTTAGTTGAATTATGTCAAGAATTAGTTCAAGGTATTTTAAGGAAATTTTCACATTAATGCATATATGTACCAAATTAATATTTGGGTGTATGAAAGTGAAAGTGGGAAACGGCCGATGCGTTAAAAAAAAAATATACGTGTATATATATATATATATATGTGTGTGTGTGTTAGAATCAAGTGTTACCAGGTGTAAAATTACATGTACTAAGAGAGACCTCCTACATTATATGAAGGCCACAGTGTGGTAAGCTCTCACCATATTACCTTCAATTTTATTCTGAGAATACTGGACACTTGCCAGGCACTTTATACAATGCAGGAATTTCCATTGCAAATTACTAGTTCAGTCACTCACTCTGCTGCCACTACAGAGCAAAATATAGTATATAGCTTAGTACAGTTGTACCCATAGGATTTTGTTATTAGAATCAAGCTTATAAGTAAATTAAACATACAAATTAAATTATACATACATGTTATATAACAAGATTTACTTAGGCAGTGGAACCACGTCTTGAGTAAATGTAAACTCATTTATGGGTTATTCAGACCTTTCACATGGTACACAAGCCTACAATAAGTTGGAGTGACTAGCTATGAATATCTATTATTCCTTTTGGTAGTGCAAAGTAAATCAGCCAATGACTCACGAAATCATGACACGATTGCAAACAAACCATACCACGGGTGGGGTTCGAACCCGCGGTAAGAGAGTCTCAAAACTCCAGACCGTCGCGTGGTATGGTTTAAATCAGCCAATCTTTTAGTTCAAATATCCTTACTTTTTATTCTACCAAAAACAATTATGCATCCTGGTTAAGATTGTAATTAGTATAACAAACTTTTAGACTTACAGGAACTAACCTATACCACTATACAGTGGTCCCTCGGTTTTCGCCGAAAATTCGTTCCAGAATGCTGCTCAAGTGCCATTACCGAACGAATTTACTTCCTTAAGAAATAATGTCACGTAGTTTAGTCTATTTCAGACCCCCAAAAATACACTTGCAACAGCACTTACGAAAATACACTTACATAAATGTTCGAGTTTGGAGATGCACGAAAACCGAGGGACCACTGTACATGTATATTATGGGAGTACAGTGGTACCCCGGTTTACGATGGTCCCCAAACTCACCCTTTTATGTAAGTTTAGTTTTTTAAATGCTTTTGTAAGTGTAATTTTGGGGGTCTAAAAGGACTAGTCTATTTTACAACTTTTCTTAAGGAGATAAATTCGTTTGGTAATGGCACTTGAACAGCATTCTGGAATGAAAAAATATCGTAAACCGGGGTACCACTGTACTAGCATGTAGTATACATTATTAAACAAGTTAATTTTGCTTAAGTAACTTTCAATTTTGTGCATTTACAGCCATAACACATTCTTTCAAATGGGTGAATCATAATATAGAAACGTATTGATAAGGTTTGCTAAGGGGTTATAGTCTAAGTAAACTGCTCCTTGCAGTTTACCTAAGTAAACTGTTTTGCTTACTGGTTACAGTACAATCTTTCCCAAGATACATACGTAGATTGTGTTCTGATTAAGCATAGTGGAACCTAAGTTGTTGAATTTATTTCGTTCTAGATGTCAATTCTACAACCAAAGCAATTTTTCCCATAAAGAATAAAAAATAATGTAATCCATTCCAGACCCCAAATGACAATACAAGTTGGCCATCACTAATCCGGCATCATTGGGACCTGTAGTGTGCCGGATTAGTGAGTTTGCCGGGTTACAGAGTGGTTAGGTTAGAATACACTTAATTAACCTATCAATAGAGACTCTTTCTGCTACATCTTCCTCATTTTCATCACTGCTTTTTCCTCCACTGGCTTGCTACTGTGGATTTACAACCATCTGCACAATTTCTGAGTCAGTATAATGATGAAATTTGAAATTATGCTAGCCGAAATTAGTGCCGGATTACTGATGGAACTGGATAACTGAGTGTTGGATTTGTGATGGCCGACCTGTATAATAATTTATTAATGTACTAACTACTACATAAAACTGTAAAAATTAATACTAAAAGAAACTAAGTGAAATACTGTATAGTAAATGAAAATTTAACTGCCTCTTACCTGTCGGAGAGCAGCTAATGGTATACTGGAACTAGGAGGTGGAGGAGAGGAGAGGGTATGTTACTACTTGGAAGGAGTCACCTATTAATATGTCAGGCAACTGTCCTTCTGGTGTTTTCTCTTCTTTGTCTCTTTTTCATCAATAACATCTTGTTCTGGGTCACTGGTTCTTTGTCTCCCTAAAAACTTGTCCAGTGAAGTTTGTTTCAGGCTCCGTTTTAACCCTTGTCTAAACCGAGACATTACACTGTCATTGTAAATGTTAGAGAAACAGATGGTCACTGATTTGTCTGGGTGATATTTTTCTGCAAACTCCTGCACTTCACTCCATTTAGCACACATTTCCTTGACAAGTGTAATGGGCACATCATCCCTTCCCTTCTCTTCCTCTGATGACAGCTCCTCTGTTGCAATCTGTTGCTGCTCCTTCTGAAGGTCTACAAGTTCTTCTGTGGCGAGTTCAGTTCTATGCTCCTCCAACTCCCCCACATCTTCTGTCACCTCTAGGCCCAAGGTCTTCTTAAAAACTCATGGATTTTCAGAATGATAAACAAGGGCTTCAATTTCAAGTCCCCCACTTGCATTACCACACAGTAACCTAGTGAGCCTATCTTTCATTGGCTTGTGCTCTGGTAATGACTTTTCCCCTTCAGTTATGTAGGTCCACTTGGGCATTTTCCAGAAGAGGCCTGTTTCGTCACAATTAAACACTTGTTGGGAGACAAGCCCTCAGCCTCTACATACTTTTGGAATTCAGCTCATGCTGTTGACTCATTGTCCAGTGCACATTCTGTGAGCATGTGACCCGAGCCGTTGGCATTGTTAGTCGACAACCAAGAGAACGCATGAAAACCAGGACATTTTTTTTTCTTGAAATCCTCATTCGAAAACCAATTTGTTTAACAAGCAATGCAGTTAACAACTGAGGTTCCACTGTATAATGAGATTGAAACACTTATAAGTTTGAAGTAATGAGTAAATGGTTGACTTCAAATTTTTACCACTGGTGTCATTTCCCAAACACAAGGCTCATGCTGCCATTGGGTAGCATAAGACCCAAATTGCCATTTTACTAAATAAAAAGTGACAATAATTTTTTATTCAATAACTAAAGAATGCTTGTTCTGATTGGTTTCAAAATACGACAGATGATGCTTTGTTAAAGAAAGATGATACCCCATAAGTTTAGTCTGAAAATATAAAATCTCACAGTACGTATAATAATAATTACGTACCCTTATTTCTACAAGTTTATGATACAACTTATACAGACCTAGATATCAGTAACATACTATATAGAAAGTCCCTGGTTATGCAGAGCATTTTGGGCAACTTAGGTTAATTTTGTCCCTAGGATGTGACGCACACCAGTCAGCTAACACCCAAGTAGCATCTATTTACTGCTAGGTGAACAGGGACAACAGGTGTCTTAAGGAAACACGCCTCAACATTTCCACCCATAAAGAGAATCAAACCACGGGCCTGGTCTCAGACCGGACTGCAAGGGCATTGACCCCCGAAACCCTCTCCTGGTATACTCCAGGTACGGACCTCAATGTGTGAGCTGAGTGCACTACCAATCGAGCTACAGGACAGTGATGCAGACTAATGCAAATCACTAAGTCACTGTCTGACCACCTTCAGTCTACTCACAATGAGCTGTAGCTGAACTTCAGGAAAAATACTACTAAAAAACTCATGGGAGGGTATCTGACAAAATGCAGTTCATTTAAATGAAGATTGTTGTTGATTCTGAACCTGGATATCATCAGAAAATGAATACTTCTGATGAATTCTACACAAATGCTTACTTTTGTGTCAGACATGTTATTCAACAAATTAAACAGGTGAGTTTCCAACAACTCTAGTAATACTGAAGGGTTTATCAGCTATGACTCCTCAAGATGCTTTGCTTCTAAAGAAATTTTGTATTCTGGAAATATTTAACCATGGTGTCAAAGAGGAAAAGTTTAAGTGTTGAGCGTCAAGTGAAAGAGTCTCTTGAGAAAAAAAAAGTCATACTGTCACAATTCCACTTTAAGTTGCTACTATGCTCAGACCATACTATGATGCTTTCACAGTTCTGTATCAGCTGGTGTGCATCAGTGCATCTTTGCCAGTTAATTATGTAACATATGAATGTAGTTTTCCTGCTGTGGCTGACCAAAACTTACTTGAGGAACAAATGATAGTGCAGTTACAGTATATCTATAAATTTGAAAAAAGCAAAGTGTGAACATTAAGAGTTATCATTGATAAGTTTACTTCCAACCAAAACAAAGGAAGAATCACACAGTTATAGCTTCCAGTTACCCTGAGCCTCTCATTTGAGAGTAAAAGAAGTCTATTATGCTCTCCCTGCATACTGACCCTTTTGGGTTTAGCACTTAATCTGATTATATTATTGTTATTTCTTCCCCTATATCATTACATTAATAAGGTCATTATTTTGATGAAAGGTTATATATTTATTTAATTTCATGTAATTATTGTTCATTTTCTTTGATATGGACATTTGCTTTCTCTTATAAAGTGCAAATACAGTGGACCCCCGGTTAACGAACATCCCAGAAATCGTACAATTATGTAAGTATAATATTGTAAGTGCTTGTGGAAGTGTATTTTTGGGGGTCTGAAATAGACTAACCTACGTGACATTATTTCTTAAGGAAGTAAATTCGTTCGGTAATGGCACTTGAGCAGGCTTCTGGGATGAAGTTTTTTCGTTAACCGGGGATCCACTGTATAAGGATATTTAGAAAACATTGTTATTTTAATTGATCTGTAATATACACTAAGCTTAAAATAGTGCTTTCTCTGCAAATGCAAGAGAACCCTTAGTCCCCATCCAACCAGCTAACTTCCCAAGCACTCCCTGAAAAAAAAAATAAAGACACCACTCCTGAAGCCAATGATGATGCTCTTTAAAGCACTTACTTTTCAGATGAGAATGGTGCTGTACAGTTACAACAAAATCTAAGACTGGCAAAATTCTAGATCTGGTGAATGAAGAGAAAGTTAAATAAATGCCCATACAGATTCAAATTCTTAAATAAGTGGGAATTAAAAACCATTAAATTATACTTCTTATATTGAACGAAAGAAAGGTATAATTTATTAAGTAACATGCTTACGAAAGTAGTTCCGAATCTGCAACCCGAGATTAGCTACTTCTTGTGAGAATGGGAGGCTTATAGTTTCTCCAACCCCATACTTTATTTATTTCTACATGTACAATGTATACAGGCCTAGCTGATATCAATGACATACATACTATTATATAGAAAGCCCCCATGTTATGCAGAAAATTAGGTCAATTTTGTCCCCCAGGATGTGATCCACACCAATTGACTAACACCCAGGTACCTATTTTACTGCTAAGTGAATAGGAACAGCAGGTCTTAAGGAAACACGTCCTAATGTTTCCACCCATACCGGGAATCGAACTATGGAACTCAATGTGTGAGCCAAGTCCACTACCAATCGAGCTAATTTAAGATTTCTTCGGATTGTTAACCCCGGAGGGTTAGCCACCCAGGATAACCCAAGAAAGTCAGTGCGTCATCGAGGACTGTCTCTTATTTCCATTGGGGTCCTTAATCTTGTCCCCCAGGATGCGACCCACACCAGTGGACTAACAACCCAGGTACTTACTTGCTGCTAGGTGAACATGACAACAGGTGTAAGGAAACACATCGAAATGTTTCCACCCGCTGGGAATCAAACCCGGGCCCTCCATGTGTGAAGTGAGAGCTCTAGCCAATAGACCACCGGGCCACTGAACGGAACACTTGCAGCCCAGTGCATCAACTTTAAGGTCTGTTAGTATTGTAAATCTCCAGATTTATCAAGGTTGAGGAACTGATCACCTCCAACTACTTCCATGTCTTCCACCATCTCCACGATTATTCTCTGACTGATAAAAGCCATTGGCTGGCAAAACGTCAGCACAACAATGACTCCAAAGTGTTGCACATGTCTTATTCACTGATTCAGCGGTTATAACCCATATATATATTATAAAATACAAAGATATATCTATTGGGATCTTCCCGATGTCTTTAATCCATCAGCATCCCCGTTGTGTGCCTCATCCAGACACATGTCAAACTCAACATTAAAGAACACATAAGTAATATACATGCATTCTTTTTATCATTCATATATCACAAAATGAAGGTAGATATACACTTGGCACTTACTGAAGGTACGACTGGAGTGTTGTAGCAATTGTCAGTAGGTTCAAGAAGGTAGCGAGGAAGAATGACAAGTACTTCAGACTGGTTACTAACAAGTAGTTCAGCAGATGTCAAGTCCTCGTGATTGTGACTAAACGTTCCCTTGTTATGACGTCAGTTCTTAGAATACTCATAGACTCAACAACCATTCAACCTTGGTACTTCATTAGCAAGTCTCCGCCTCTTCCGGGCACTTAAGGGTCATCACAGACTTCTCGTTAGTTCTACACCTTTATAAGAAGTTACTTAACAGATATTATGCTTCCATAGAGCTAGTAAATACTCACAGCAGTAGGAAAATAAAGGTGAAGATGAGGAGGCCTTGATTTCCCTCGTGTCCGTCGCCCACTGTCTTCTAAACATCAAATTTTCACCAGATATGAAATACTCAAGAGTTTCCCACCACTCGTACTTTAACTTGAGAGAAAAAGACCCTTTCTGGGATATTTAAACTTGTCCTTTTATTACGTGTTGAATACGATAAATAGTAATTACTAATACGAAGCAACACCCATGTTATGTTGACCAGACATTGAAATGTCACTCCTTGATACAAAGTTAAACAGATCAAAAGATGTCTTAACACGGAAAAAAATGGTATCTGCCTAGTATAACATCCACAAAATACAAAAAAAACTATTGAAAATTACATGAGAATGTAACCCAATGGAAATACGTAGCAGTGACTTTATTAGACTATCCCAGGTTAAATGTACAAGTAATATATATACGTGCTCCAATAACACCTGTGTGCCTGTAAATCTGTGCCCTTAACCTTATTATTTCTTTATCAGGATTCGTACAGATTACTTATGTAACATAGGAGCCTTAATGAATATAGGTCAGTCTTTGACTGTATTGAGGTATCCTAAAGTAATGTCTGCATTAGTTGTTGTACTGTGTAGGACATTCGTAAAAATGTAAAATTATATACGTAACCTAAATAAAAAAAAACATGTTAATGATATTGAGTGTAAGACATCTGTATAGTATCTTGGGAGGCGTGTCAGTGATTACTTCCTCGGGAGCTAAAGTACACTCGTTTAATATTAGTAAGTACATGTAAGTTTATTCAGGTATACACAAATACAGTTACATAGATTATCATACATAGCAGCATATGTGTAGAGAACCTAGGATAATCCAAAAAAGTCAGACAGAGTGACTTATTTCCATTTGGGTCACTGAAATTGAAAGAAAAACCATGAAAGTACAAAATAGTGTAATGTGGTCTTTGGAAAACATTATTTATATTACCTCTGTAATATATTTTTGTCAGTTTTAATATAAGTATAAGATGGCATCTATATTATTTAGTTTTTTTAGCTTTAATTAAGTTTAAATCATCTGTAGAAGATTGTATATGTTAAGAAAATGCCTCATTGCATTATGCACAGTCAATATAGGCTTATATTTCCCCAGTTGCATTAAATGTGTTCCTATCTACTGTATTTATGTAAATGAAGTTATTATCGTTATCATGTCATACTGATAAAGTGTCATGCTTATAAAGAAATAATATGATTTTTTTTGTAGTGGTTGTCAGGGCCGCTGCTTCAGGAGGAATTAGACACTCGTGTATGTCAACACTGCTCCATCAGTAATTATTTTTTTATAACCATCTTTATTCAGGTTAACGTATTATAGTTTTACAGGCAGCATTATACAGTTGCATAATGATTGCAATAAGTATATACTTTTTATGGACACGGGGATAAATTATGCAGAGTTAAGCAGGGACAAGAAGAGTCAGTTTGAGTTTTTCGTTGTGTGATTCCAATTCAGTTGGTAGTTTATCCCGTGAGGGAGGTTCCTTGATGCTGGTGAAAAGCTCGTGATCCAAGGATTTGGATCTGTGCGCCAATTCCTTGAATCGAGTCTGAATGACTTCCAGTTCCAAGGCGCTAAGGGTATATCACCCCCCCACCTCAAGTTTATAGGTACGAATTAAAAGTTTTTGGATGAATTACAATAGTAACATGTTTCAGTTACCAAGGATAACCCCAAAGGAGTTTAAGTGGCTTATTTCCATGGGTTCAACACAATACTTTTCTGGATCACATCAAAGGGCTTTTGATATAGGGAATTGGAACTACCCTCCACATTTTTTTGATCAAACTGCTTGTTGCATCCTGGGAAGAGCAGCAAAGGACCCCAGTGCAAGTAAGCCACATTGATTGTCTTTCTTGGGTTATCCTGGCTGCTCAAGGAAGGTCCCTTGATGTTAGTGTGGTGCTCTTCATCCAAGGAATTGAACCTATTTTTCCCATGGATTTAACCTGACCAGAGTGCCTACCATTTCTTGTGATGCTATGACCCCAGTGGGCTTACTGCACCCCCATGAATAAAAAAGTATTACTATTATAATAATAATTTGGTTATCATGGGTTAATAACCCTCCTGATTAATAATCCAGATATAATTTTCCATATTCCCAAGGTGCTGTACGAGATGTACAGGTTTAGTGCTTCTCATAAGCATAATACAACTGGCAGTTATCTGCAGGAAAGAAACCTATAATGAAGTTTTTTATTATTCTAGATTAAATATTCTTAATTTATAGGTTTTACTTGGATTATTAACCCGGAATGTTAATTTTCACACCACACAAGAAGTGCAAGCTAATTGGTATTTTAAGCATTTTTTTTTTTTTTGCAAGTGTATACTAAGGTACCTGTTAACCACTTGTTTTAGGAAGAACAAAGGACTCCAATGGAAATAAGTTACTTTGGGTAATACTAGGCTTATGCATACCTGTGTCTAAATAAACTTACTATAATAATAATAATAATATAATAATAATAATAATAATAATATAATAATAATATTTTTATTTTGATGCATGTTACAAGTGTACATTGTTATTGGTAGTTACAATTATAAAACTGTAATGCAAGGAGAGCCACTGGCATGCCATGGCATTAGGGGCAGCTTATTCTAAAGACTTATTCACTAAGTACTTAATGCTAGAGAAATTGATTGAGTTTATTCTAGTTATGTATTATTTCAAATTACAATATGATTATACATACTATTAAAAGACAATACTAGAGAAATTGGTTGAGTTTATTCTAGTTGTATATTTTATTTCAAGTTACAATATGTTGATGCTATACTAGTATAATAACAATACTATAAAAATTTATTGAGTTTCTTCTAGTTATATATTTTATTTCAAATT
>WNWK01000209.1:587500-655000 GCA_009830355.1 Cherax destructor | reverse complement strand
CCTAGGTACTATCTACCTTCACCTAGGTACTACGTACCTTCACCTAGGTACTATCTACCTTCACCTAGGTACTATCTACCTTCACCTAGGTACTATCTACCTTCACCTAGGTACTATCTACATTCACCTAGGTACTACCAACCTTCACCTAGGTACTATCTACCTTCACCTAGGTACTACGTACCTTCACCTAAATACTATCTACCTTCACCTAGGTACTATCTAACTTCACCTAGGTACTATCTTCCTTCACCTAGGTACTACCAACCTTCACCTAGGTACTAACAACCTTCACCTAGGTACTATCTACCTTCACCTAGGTACTATCTACCTTCACCTAGGTACTACCAACCTTCACCTAGGTACTATCTACCTTCACCTAGGTACTACGTACCTTCACCTAAGTACTATCTACCTTCACCTAGGTACTATCTACCTTCACCTAGGTACTATCTACCTTCACCTAGGTACTATCTACCTTCACCTAGGTACTATCAACCTTCACCTAGTAACTATCTACCTTCACCTAGGTACTATCTACCTCACCTAGGCACTATCTACCTTCACCTAGGTACTACCAACCTTCACCTAGGTACTATCTACCTTCACCTAGGTACTACGTACCTTCACCTAGGTACTATCTACATCACCTAGGCACTATCTACCTTCACCTAGGCACTATCTACCTTCACCTAGGTACTATCTACCTTCACCTAGGTACTGTTTGCCTTCACATTCAGCGGATCAACAAAACTATTGTTGTCAATTTGTTCCATGCATCCTACGGCTCCTGCAGTAGGATGCATCTAAGTAATTTTTGTAAGCATTTAGTTATTATTATTATTATTATTATTATTATTATTATTATTATTATTATAATATACAAATATGTATCTCTCTCTCTTCTCTCTCTACACACACACACACACACAACAACCACACACACACACAGACACTCACACACACAACACACACACACACACACACTCACACACACACACACACACTCACACACACACACACACACACACACACACACACACACACACACACACACTCACACCCACACACACACACATCACACACACACACACACACACACACACACACTCACACACACACACACACACTCACACACACACACACACACACACACACCACACACACACACAGACACTCACACACACACATTCACACACACACACACAACACTCTACACACACACACACACACACACACACACACACACACACACCACACACACACACACACACACACACACACACACACACACATCACACACACACACACACACACACACACACACACACACACACACTACACACACACACACACACACACACTACACACACACACACACACACACACACTCACACACACACACACACACACACACACACATACACATCACACACACACTACACACACACAACACATCACACACACACACACACATCACAACACAACACACTACAAGTCACACACACTACTACACACACACACTCACACACATACACACACACACACACACACACACACACACACACACACACACACACACACTAACTACACACACTCACACACACATACAACACACACACACACACACTACACACACACACACACACACACACACACACTCACACACACACACACACACACACACATATACACAGTCACACACACACACACACACACACACACACAAATACACAGTCACAACAAAACACACACACACACACACACATACACAGTCACACACACACACACACACACACACACACACACCTCACACACACACACACACACACACACACACACACACACACACACACACACACACACACACACACACAAAAACACACACACACACACACACACACACACACACAGAGGGGTGCTGACTTCAACGTGTGATGCTATGATAATGAGTCCCGCTGACAGAGTGAGGGGCTGAGTTACCTCCTGACGGTATCTTAATGTGGGAGGAGGGGAAGGGATGTGGAGTGAGGAGGGGAGAGGAGTGGTAGTGAGGGAGGGGGAGGGAAGTGGTAGTGAGGGAGGGGGGGGGAAGTGTGTTAGGGAGGAGGGGAAGTGATAGTAGAGAGGGGAGGTGAAGTGTTAGTGAGGTAGGGGAGGGAAGGGGTAGTAGGGAGATGGAGGGGAAGGGTTATTGGAGGGAGGGAAGGGTTATTGAGGAGGGGAAAGGGAAGGGGTAGTGAGGGGGGAGATAGGGTAGTGAGGAGGGAGGGGAATGGTAGGTGGGGAGGGAAGGGGTAGTGAGGGAGGGGAGGGAAATGAGTGAGGGGGAGGTGAAAGGTAGTGGGGAGGTAAGGAGGAGAGGTAAAAGGAAGGGGAAAGGCAGAAGGAAAGAAGGAAGTAGGGAAGGAAGGAAGGGAGGAGGGAGGGAAAGAAGGAAGGAAAGAATGAATAAAGGAAATAAATACCTTACACTCACAAGGTAATAATTACTACCTCACAAGGTACAATTACCTTACACTCCAAGGTAATCAATTACCTTTCACTCACAAGGTAATCAATTACTACATCACAAGGTAAATCAATTACCTACACTCACAAGGTAATCAATTACCTTACACTCACAAGGTAATCAATTACCTTACACTCACAAGGTAATCAATTACCTTACACTCACAAGGTAATCAATTACCTTTCACTCACAAGGTAATCAATTACCTTACACTCACAAGGTAATCAATTACCTTACACTCACAAGGTAATCAATTACCTTACACTCACAAGGTAATTATTTACCTTACACTCACAAGGTAATCAATTACCTTTCACTCACAAGGTAATCAATTACCTTACACTCACAAGGTAATCAATTACCTTTCACTCACAAGGTAATCAATTACCTTACACTCACAAGGTAATCAATTACCTTACACTCACAAGGTAATAGATTACTTTTCACTCACAATGTAATTAATTACCTTACACTCACAATGTAATTAATTACCTTACACTCACAAGATAATCAATTACTTTACACTCACAATGTAATTAATTACCTTACACTCACAAGGTAATCAATTAACTTTCACTCACAAGGTAATCAATTAACTTTCACTCCCAAGGTAATCAATTACCTTACAGTCACAAGATAATCTAGATCCTAGTAATTACTCTCAATCATCAAACACTTGCTTGCCATTACCCTTTGCCTTGAAGCACTAAGCCCGAACGGGTCATTCACAAGTGGCATTCAGTGATTTCCGAGTGGCATTCACTGGTGGATGAGTGGGATTAGGTGGTACCTACGTCAAGTTAGAGGGAATCAGTGGTAGGTACCTAAGTGAGATTCGGTGATATCCGAGTGGGAATCGGTGGTACCTGAGTGGGAATCGGTGTGACCCCCGACATGTGAAGCAGTGGCACCGACGTGGCACTGGAGAGGGCCGACAGGTATCACTTTCAAGTGACACAGCTTAATACCTCTTCCGCCTCGCCCCCCTTCCTCCCTCTTTCTCTCACCCCACCCACTCACCTCTCCCCCTCACCTCTCCCCCTCACCTCTGGTCATTTTCTTGTACTAATTGATACGAGGAATTACGAAGTGACAGTGTGCTGTCTCCCTGTCACCCATTGTCGTGTTGTTCAGCCGTTGCAAGAGTTTTGGACAGAAACATTGTGTGTGTGTGTGTGTGTGTGTGTGTGTGTGTGTGTGTGTGTGTGTGTGTGTGTGTGTGTGTGTGTGTGTGTGTGTGTGTGTGTGTGTGTGTGTGTGCGATTGAGAAGAAATTTACACAATATGTCCTGCAAATCGGATCGTCTCCTCCCTGAGCACCCAGGAGGACCAGCGAACTGGACTCGTAATACCAACTAGGTACGCACAGGTAAGCATTACCTGGATAATTTACCTGCTAAACCCGTGGGAATCCCCAGGTGAGTTGTCGGCCCCTGCGAGGGAAAAAATAATTATACACATACACACACACACATATATATATATATATATATAATCCCTGCCCATGTTTACACCCGTCCGGACATTCTGGCAAGGGAATGAGTGATGGTGACTGTGCTTCCTTCTTTGGACCTCCCTACCTTGCTGGGAAGCGCCTCACCCGTGAGGTTAAAATGTTTTGTTTATCACATGTGTCTGTCACTTGTCTGTCCAGGCATATGTCTAATTTACGTATTTTGTAGAGAATTGTAGTCAGCCCATCTCAACTCATTTCATACCTGGCACTATAAATATTTTGGGCATATGTATGATGTATATATATATATATATATATATATATATATATGATATATATATATATATATATGTGTGTGTGTGTGTGTGTGTGTGTGTGTGACTCGTAAGTGTGGTTAAGGAAGCATGTCGAGCAGAAGGAGAGAGAGAGTAGAGAGAGAGAGAGAGCAGAGAGAGAGAGAGAGAGAAAGAGGAAAAAAAAAGATAAATAGCCTTAAAATACAAAGAAACTTTTCAAGTTCTATATAATAGAAGCGAATGGAAAGAAACAAGATAGAAAAAGAAATTTGGATTTGCAACAATTTCCACATTTTTGGGCGACGAAAATCAGCATTCATTGCAAAGAACACTTGATTTTTTTTTCACAATGAATAAAAAAAAAAAACAGCGAACACTGAAATCAGCGAAAAAAAATTTTTTTTGGGTAAGATTAAAAAAATTGGTCTTGGAAATTTATACGGTGTTGTTGTGTGTTGTGTGTTGTCTCGTGCGTGGTGTTTCGCGTTCTTGATCCTCTAATGCTGTGGTGCTGTCTGGTGCTGTGGTGCTCGTTGGTGCTGTTGGTGCGTCTTGTGCTGTTGGTGCGTCTGGTGTTGGTGTTGTCTGTGCTGTTGGTGCTGTCTGGCTGTTGGTGCTGTTGGTGTGTTGGTGCTGTTGGTGCTGTCGGGTGCTGTCTGGTGCTGTTGGTGCTGTCTGTGCTGTTGGTGCTGTCTGGGCTGTTGGTGTGTCTGGTGCTGTTGGTGTTGTCTGGTGCTGGTGCTGCTGGTCTGGTGCTGTTGGTGATGTCTGGTGCTGTTGGTGTGTTGGTGCTGTCTGGGCTGTGGTGCTGTTGGTGCTGTCTGTGTGTTGGTGCTGTTGGTGATGTCTGGTGCGTCTGGGCTGTTGGTGCTGTCTGGTGCTGTTGGTGCTGTCTGGTGCTGTTGGTGCTGTCTGGTGCTGTTGGTGCTGTCTGGTGCTGTGGTGCTTCTGCCTGATGCTGTTGGTGCTGTTGGTGCTGTCTGGTGCTGTCTGGTGCTGTCTGGGGCTGTTGGTGCTCTCTTGTGCTGTTGGTGCTGTCTGGGGCTGTTGGTGCTCTCTGATGCTGTTGGTGCTGTTGGTGCTGTCTGGTGCTGTCTGGTGCTCTCTGGTGCTGTTGGTGCTGTCTGGTGCTGTCTGGTGCTCTCTGGTGCTGTTGGTGCTGTCTGGTGCTGTTGGTGTTGTCTGGTGCTGTTGGTGCTCTCTGTGCTGTTGGTGCTGTCTGGTGCTGTTGGTGCTGTCTGTGCTGTTGGTGCTGTTGGTGCTTCTGGTGCTGTTGGTGCTGTCTGTGCTTCTGGTGCTGTTGGTGCTGTCTGGTGCTGTTGGTGCTGTTTGATGCTGTTGGTGCTGTCTGGTGCTGTTGGTGCTGTCTGGTGCTGTTGGTGCTGTCTAGTGCTGTTGGTGCTGTCTGTGCTGTTGGTGCTGTCTGGTGCTGTTGGTGCTCTCTGGTGCTGTCTGGTGCTGTCTGGTGCTGTCTGGTGCTGTTGGTGCTGTCTGGTCCTGTTGGTGATGTTGGTGCTGTCTGGTGCTGTTGGTGCTGTCTGGTGCTGTTGGTGTCTGTTGGTGCTGTCTGGTGCTGTTCCTGGTGCTGTTGGCTGTTGGTGCTCTCTGTTGTTGTTGGTGCTGTCTGGTGCTGTTGGTGCTCTCTGGTGCTGTTGGTGCTCTCTGGTGCTGTTGGTGCTGTCTGGTGGTGTCTGGCGCTTTATGGGGCTGTTGGTGTTGTTGGTGCTGTTTGTGTTGTTGGTGCTGTTGGTGCTGTCTGGGCTGTTGGTGTTGTCTGGTGCTGTCTATGCTGTTGGTGCTGTCTGGTGCTGTCTGGTGGCTCTCTGGTGCTGTTGGTGCTGTTGGTGCTGTCTGGAGCTGTTGGTGTTGTCTGGTGCTGTCTGGTGCTGTTGGTGCTGTCTTGTGCTGTCTGGGGTTATTGGTGTTGTCTGGTGCTGTTGGTGCTGTCTGGTGCTGTTGGTGCTGTCTGGTGCTGTTGGTGTTGTCTGGTGCTGTTGGTGTTGTCTGGTGCTGTTGGTGTTGTCTGGTGTTGTTGGTGCTGTCTGGTGCTGTTGGTGCTGTCTGGTGCTGTTGGTGCTGTCTGGTGCTGTTGGTGCTGTCTTGTGCTGTTGGTGCTGTCTGGTGCTGTTGGTGTTGTCTGGTGCTGTTGGTGCTGTCTGGTGCTGTTGGTGCTGTCTGGTGATGTCTGGTGCTGTTGGTGCTGTCTGGTGCTGTCTGGTGCTGTTGGTGCTGTCTGGTGCTGTTGGTGTTGTCTGGTGCTGTTGGTGCTGTCTGGTGCTGTTGGTGTTGTCTGGTGCTGTTGGTGCTGTCTGGTGCTGTTGGTGCTGTTGGTGATGTCTGGTGCTGTCTGGTGCTGTTGGTGCTGTCTGGTGCTGTTGGTGCTGTCTGGTGCTGTCTGGTGATGTCTGGGCTGTTGGTGATGTCTGGTGCTGTCTGGTGCTGTTGGTGCTGTCTAGTGCTGTTGGTGCTGTCTGGTGCTGTTGGTGCTCTCTGGTGCTGTCTGGTGCTGTCTGGTGCTGTTGGTGCTGTCTGGTCCTGTATGGTGATGTTGGTGCTGTCTGGTGCTGTTGGTGCTGTCTGGTGCTGTTGGTGCTGTCTGGTGCTGTTGGTGCTGTCTGGTGCTGTCTGGTGCTGTTTATGCTGTCTGGTGCTGTCTGGTGCTGTCTGGGGCTGTTGGGTCTCTCTGGTGCTGTTGGTGCTCTCTGGTGCTGTTGGTGCTGTCTGGTGCTGTCTAGGGCTGTTGGTGTTGTCTGATGTTGTTGGTGTTGTCTGGTGCTGTTGGTGTTGTCATGTGCTTTTGGTGCTCTCTGGTGCTGTCTGGGGCTGTTGGTGTTGTCTGGTGTTCTCTGGTGCTGTTTGGTGCTGTCTGGTTCTGTCTGGGGCTGTTGGTGTTGTCTGGTGCTGTTGGTGCTGTCTGGTGGTGTTGGTGCTGTGTGGTGGTGTTGGTGCTGTCTGGTGTTGTCTGGTGGTGTTGGTGCTGTCTTGTGCTGTCTGGTGCTGTTGGTGCTGTTAGTGCTGTCTAGTGCTGATGGTGCTGTCTGGTGCTGTCTGGGGCTGTTGGTGTTGTCTGATGCGGTTGGTGCTGTTGGTGCTGTCTGGTGCTGTTGGTGCTGTTAGTGCTGTCTGGTGCTGTTAGTGCTGTCTGGTGCTGTTGGTGCTGTCGAACCTTCAAAACAAACTGGCGGAAACTGTCTTCTATCAATGGAATTTTGTCGCATAGTGATGCAGGGTGAGTGACCCCCTACTCCTCCTCCCCCTCAACCCAACCCCCTAAATCCCCCAACTCAACCCCACCCCCTACACCCCTCCCGTCTAATCACTCTTACACCAATCCCAACAAACCCAACCTCAGCTACCAACCTCAGCTACCAACCTCATCTACCAACCTCAGCTACCAACCTCAGCTACCAACCTCCACCGTCACCTATAGCTAAAAAACATTTTGTGTGTGTGTTTGTGTGTGTGTGTTTGTGTGTGTGTGTGTTTGTGTGTGTGTGTTTGTGTGTGTGTGTTTGTGTGTGTGTGTGTTTGTGTGTGTGTGTTTGTGTGTGTGTGTTTATGTGTGTGTGTGTTTGTTTGTGTGTGTGTGTGTTTGTTTGTGTGTACTCACCTCATTGTGGTTGCAGGGGTCGATTCATAGCTCCTGGCCCCGCCTCACAAATCACTTAGTTTCAATATATCATGGAATTACCCAGGTAACTGCAATCAAGTCTCTGTTTCAGACTTTTGCTTAGCCAACTTCATGGGGCTGAGAAATTAGCTTGGTGGGCTAAATTGGGATGACCTGACTATGGGTCAGGTAGGTGGTGTTGGTTGCCAATATGACGTTTCCCAGGGCGTAGTTCTAGCTGCCCAGACAACTTTTGTTCCGAGTAGGGAAATTAGATCTAACAAAAATGATCCTAAATGGATGAACAATACATTAAAACGTCTCATTGGTCAAAAGAGAGACATATATAGGCGTATCAAAAGGGAGGATGGACAGATATGAAATCAATATTTTCAATTAAAGAGAGAAATAAAAAAAAGGAATAAGAAAAGCAAAAAGGGATTATGAGGCTAAGGTCGCAAGGGATTCGAAGACTAACCCAAAAGGGTTATTTCAGGTATATAGAAGTAAGATTAGGGACAAGATAGGCCCACTTAAGAGTAACTCAGGACAGATCACGGACAGTGATAAGGATATGTGTGAAATTTTCAATACTTACTTCCTCTCAGTTTTTACTCAGGAAGATACTAGCGGAATTCCAGAAATAATATATTATGTTGAACAGGAAGATAATAGACTATGATCGATTAGGGTAACTAGTGACATGGTCCTCAGACAAATAGAGAAATTAAAACCTAACAAATTCCCAGGCCCTGATGAACTGTTTGCAAGAGTTTTAAAGGAATGTAAAGAGGAACTTAGCAAACCTTTGGCAAATCTTTTCAATATATCACTACAAACTGGCAAAGTGCCAGACAAGTGGAAAAGGGCAAATGTAATACCTATTTACAAGGCAGGTGACAGGTCCTTAGCTTCGAACTATAGACCAATAAGCCTTACTTCCATAGTTGGTAAATTTATGGAATCAATAATTGCCGAGGCAATTCGTAGCCATCTTGAAAGGCATAAATTGATTAATGAATCTCAACACGGTTTTACGAATTTACTAACTTTTTTCACTAAGGTGTTTGAGGAGGTAGATCATGGTAATGAATATGATATTGTGTATATGGACTTCAGTAAGGCTTTCGATAGAGTTCTACATCAGAGACTATTGAGGAAACTTAAGACACACGGAATAAGAGGAGAATTTTTTTTCTGGGTAGAGGCATGGTTGACAAATAGGCGGCAGAGAGTTTGCATAAATGGAGAGAAATCAGAATGGGGGCACGTCTCAAGCGGTGTCCCACAGGGGTCAGTTTTGGGCCCCCTGATGTTTACAATTTACATAAACGACATAGATGAGGGAATAAATAGCAACATAAGCAAATTTGCTGATGACACCAAAATAGACCGTTCAATTCATTCTAATGAGGACATTAGAGCACTCCAGGATGATTTGAATAGACTGATGCAGTGGTCGGAGAAGTGGCAGATGCAGTTTAATGTAGACAAATGCAAAGTTCTAAATGTTGGGCAGAACAATAACCATGCCACATATAAACTGAATAATGTAGATCTTAATACTTGTGATTGCGAAAAGGATTTAGGAGTTCTGGTTAGCAGTAATCTGAAACCAAGACAACAGTGCATAAGTGTTCGCAATAAAGCTAACAGAATCCTTGGCTTCATATCAAGAAGTATAAATAATAGAAGTCCTCAGGTTATTCTTCAACTCTATATATCTTTGGTTAGGCCTCATTTAGAATATGCTGCACAGTTTTGGTCACCGTATTACAGAATGGATATAAATGTTCTGGAAAACGTACAGAGGAGGATGACAAAGTTGATCCCATGTATCAGAAATCTTCCCTATGAGGATAGACTGAGGGCCCTGAATCTGCACTCTCTAGAAAGGCGTAGAATTAGGGGGGATATGATTGATGTGTATAAATGGAAAACAGGAATAAATAAAGGGGATGTAAATAGCGTGCTGAAAATATCCAGCCAAGACAGGACTCGCAGCAATGGTTTCAAGTTGGAAAAGTTCAGATTCAGGAAGGATATAGGAAAGCACTGGTTTGGTAATAGAGTTGTGGATGAGTGGAACAAACTCCCGAGTACCGTCATAGATGCTAAGACGTTGTGTAGTTTTAAAAATAGGTTAGATAAATACATGAGTGGGTGTGGGTGGTTGTGAGTTGGACCTGACTAGCTTGTGCTACTAGGTCAGATGCTGTACTAATTCCTTAAGTGGAAGTGACCTGACTACCTGGAGTTTACCTGGAGAAGGTTAGCTCTAGGTGGTCAGGTCTAAGCCGGTGAGTGATGGAACTACCTCGCATGGGTCAGTAGGCCTGCTGCAGTGTTCCTTTTTTCTTATGTTCTTCGCTGGTGTGTGTACTCACATAACTGTGGTTGCAGGGGTCGATCATAGCTCCTGGCCCCACCTCTCACTGGTGTGTGTTTTCACTCTGTAGTTACCTGCTTGTGGTTGAAAGGGTTTGAGTCTCGGTTTATTTCGCAACCTTCACTTCCTGGTATCCCTATGGATCACATGTTTTCAAACTTTCGACTGTGCCCTTGAGTACCTGATTCCCACCTTTGGAAAGCCCATTCTCTACCTCCTAGTCAAATGTTTTGAGTATTTTATCTCTCGTCATGGTGTTGCTCCTGGCCCATCCATTCTCAGAATCAGACCGGGCCGCGGGGGCGTTGACCCCCGAAACACCCTTCAGGTATATTCCAGGTCTTTCGTTCTTCGTTCAAAGGAACGACTCTAGCTAGAGTCATTCCCTTGTACAGATCTACCTGGACTTCCTACTCATTTCTGCAACATTGCAAGCTGCTGCTGATGTCTTGATTGTAACACGAAAGGCCTAGAGCTATCATTGCAACATGTCTGTAGTCTTTCTTTGTGCACTTCTATATTTATTTTCCTTCATTAATCTCACACCTGCAAACAGGTACACACACACACACACACACACATCAGACTCAGGTCTGATGTGTGTGTACCTGCACCACCACCTTCACATATACCATAAACAGCACCGGTCTCAGTACCGATCCTTGTGGAATCCCACTTGTTATATGGTCACTTTGACACTCCCGTCTCATTCTTAGATACTTTGTGGTCCACCGATATAAATTTTATTATCCCTTACTGATCCTCTAATCTTCTGGACTAATCTTTCGCATGACAGTGTCAAATCCTCTACTCTTCTGAACCATTGCATGGCAGTGTCAAATCCTCTACCCTTCTGGACCATTGCATGACAGTGTCAAATCCTCTACCCTTCTGGACCATTGCATGACAGTGTCAAATCCTCTACCCTTCTGGACCATTGCATGACAGTGTCAAATTCTCTACTCTACTGGATTATCGCATGACAGCGTCAAAGACCATCTTGTAGTTCAGGAACATGCAGTCCACGCAACATTTCTTTCCTGCCATCTCTTCTGTTTCCCTGTCGTAGAAATTTGGCAGGTTTGTGAGACAGGATTCACAGTCTCTGAAGCAGCGCTGGTTGTCAGTAGAGTATGCGTCATATGCGCTCAGGTGCGTGCGCGAAATGCTTCGCGGCTCCGAGAAGCTATGGGCATAGAAATATGTGGCATGCAATCGAAGGCTGCCCCTTTGAAGGACGTTTGTCCACTTCTTCCACTACTGAACAAGTGGACCTGGGCACACCCGAAATTCACCCCGAAATGAACGAAAAAAACGAAAAGGTGCATTTCGGATTATTTAATACACACCTGGATACACAAGGCAGAGTAACACGTCTCTGCTTGTAAATAAACTGAGACAGTGTAATACGTCTCTGCTTGTAAATAAACTGAGACAGTGTAATACGTCTCTGCTTGTAAATAAACTGAGACAGTGTAATACGTCTCTGCTTGTAAATAAACTGAGACAGTGTAATACGTCTCTGCTTGTAAATAAACTGAGACAGTGTAATACGTCTCTGCTTGTAAATAAACTGAGACAGTGTAATACGTCTCTGCTTGTAAATACTGAGAAAGTGTAACACATCTCAGCTTGTAAATAAACTGAGAAAGTGTAACATGTCTCAGCTTGTAAATAAACTGAGAAAGTGTAACATGTCTCAGCTTGTAGACGCGCAGAAGCAACCTACCGGCCTCTCACCCCCGTCAACAAAACAGCAAACCAGAGAGGGGCAACGTTTCGGAGGACATTTTGATCCACACAACAGCCGGTACACTTCTCATGTTAAAAAATGAAGCCTTTTTAATATCGTCTGTTATTTTCAGCAATTAACTTTATGAAATCATCAGTGAATTCGCTGGAATTACTGGCCCTCCCACCGTATAAACAACGCCCATGTTAATTGGAATTTTATTTCCTAGTATTTAAACCTGCAACAACAGCATACATTGAGCAGCATAATCTGTGTGTGAGTAAATAAAAGCTGGCAGGGTTTGATTCATATTATAGCCGCTCTTTATGGCATGTGAGTTTCCACTCACTGGCGTCATGTTTGATGATATGAATGTACGAGGGGGGAGTGTGTGTGTGTGTGTGTGTGTGTGTGTGTGTGTGTGTGTGTGTGTGTGTGTGTGTGTGTGTGTGTGTGTGTGTGTGTGTGTGTGTGTGTGTGTGTGTGTGTGTGTGTGTGTTGTGTGTGTGTGTGTGTGTGGAGGAATTAAGATTTCCATCCTCATGTGCTTGTTTGTATTGTTAAATCGCCTATTTGAGATCAAAGGAGTAATTGGTCTGTATACTTCATCCTCTTCTGAATTATTAAGTATATATATATATATATATATATATATATATATATATATATATATATATATATATATATATATATATATATATATATATATATATATATATATCGCAGTCTACAGAGGATTCGAACCTGTACACTCTGTATCAAAGTACTGTGTAATGCCAGGAGATGATAGGTGTCTTTGCCTCATTGTGAGGGAGCAATCGCACTTTATCAAGGAGGAGGGGTATGTAAGACTGAGGCTATCGTAACTCTGAAGATGCGCTATTGTAACTCTAAGAAGATGCGCTATTGTAACTCTTCAAAGAACAGTTTTATCATAATTCAGTTGAGGAGGATCATTGTAACTTTAAGAATAGAGAGAGGCTATCGTAACTTCAAAGAAGGCTATCGTAAATTCAAGAGGATGGCTATCGTAACTTCAAAGGAAGGCTATCGTAAATTCAAGAGGAGGGCTATCGTAACTTCAAGAGGAGGGCTATCGTAACTTCAGAGAATATCAAATTCAAGAGAGGCTATCGTAACTTCAAGGAGGCTATCGTAAATTCAAGAGGAGGGCTATCGTAACTTCAAGAGGAGGGCTATCGTAACTTCAAGAGGAGGGCTATCGTAACTTCACGAGGAGGGCTATCGTAACTTCACGAGGAGGGCTATCGTAACTTCAAGAAAAGATCCGTAGATCAACGGAGCTACCGTAACTCGGCGGCGGGAGGTGACTGGGTTATTGTGGAGTTCCGAAGAGCACATGAAGAAGAGAAACTGGGAGGGGAAAAGAGCGGGAGGGAGAAAGGATAGAGAAAGGGACATGGGAGATGAGGAAGGAAGGAATGGGGGTGAAATGGGAAGAAGAGAAGGCAGATCAGGAAGAAACGGGAGAGGGAGACGGGAGAGTGAGATGAAAAGGGGGGAATGAGAAAAAGAGAGGGGAGAAGGGGAGTAAAGTGAGGGGGTGTTGGGAGGGGAGGGGAGGGGAGTTCAGCGTCCGGATTAGCGAACATAACCGGCCTGTGTTGCAGCCGGAAAATTAATGACACATAAATAAAGAGAGTGAGTGTGGCCGGTGGATCCCGGCATGATATATCGCCCGCCCGGGCCACTGTGGCCCCGGTGTGAGGCTAGATGGCCCCGGTGTGAGGCTAGGTGGCCCCGGTGTGAGGCTAGGTGGCCCCGGTGTGAGGCTAGATGGCCCCGGTGTGAGGCTAGGTGGCCCCGGTGTGAGGCTAGGTGGCCCCGGTGTGAGGCTAGGTGGCCCCGATGGGAGGCTAGGTGGCCACGATGGGAAGGGAGGTGGGAGGCCAGGATGAAGTTGAAGCCATCTCTCTGTCTTTCTACCTCATATTATTCAGTAGACAAATCCCCGCTGTTGTTTGCTACCTTCTAAATTATTGTTTACTAGTCTAAACGTCAAATTGCTTGGAGATAAGTCTTGTCCTGCCTCTAGCAAGACCTGGATCTGTCTCAGGAGTGCGGCCATACCTTGCACACTGTTAGCCACACGAGGAGACTGACTCGAAAAAATAATAATTTGGGATTGAGTCTGCAGAATTTCTCAGCTATTCTGCATTCTGTTTACAAATATGCAAGCCAACGCAACGATAAACAGTGAACACCTAGAATCACAGAGAACCAGAGGTCGCGATGGCATGCAAGCCAGCTGACGCCCCGAGAGAGTCTGGCTGGCTATAATGATTACCACAGACGACGTAATCGAACCAGCTCCCAAACTCCTCTCTGAGAAGTCCGAAATGCCGCAGCCCACCTGACGGTCACCAGACATCGCTAGGGCTGCATGCCACCAATAGATGGCTGTCATTGATGGAAATTGGGTGTGTGTGGTTGGTATCGTGTACATAGAATGAATATAAAGCATACGCATTGCGGGCCATGGGGGCTAGGTTAGTTGTTTGGTCACTATATAAGGCTAGGTAATCACGGTCAGAGGCTAGGTAACCTATCCCTGGTGTGAGGCTAGGTGGCCCTGGTGTGAGACTAGGTGGCCCTGGTGTGGCCATTCTGATAACACCAAGTGGCCAGATCACTTATAAAAGACAATACCATCCCACTAAAACAAACATATTAACACTGATATTAATATTAAACCTAAGTTTGTTGCAACCGTTTTTCCTTACAAATTAAACCCTGTTGCATGTATGTCCTTAAACCACTATTTAAGGCAATAAACCCTCTTGTGTGTCAGTAAACCGATGTTTTAATCATTAAATCACGGATTTTGTAATTCTACCACTGGTTTATGTCATTAAACCACCGTTCATGTCATTAAACCACTGTTTATGCCAATAAATCCCTGTTCATGCCATTAAACCCATATATATGTCAACAAATGACTGTTAAGAACATGAGAAAGAATGAACACTGCAGCAGGCCTACTGGCTCATGCGAGGCAGGTCCAAGTCACCTCCCGGCTTAAACCAATGACCCACCTAGTCAGATCAGGTCACATCCAGTTAAGGCAGGAGCACGCCATCAGACCTACTAGCACAAACTAGTCAGGTCCAACTCACACCAACTCATGTATTTATCTAACCTATTTTTAAAACTACACAACGTTTTAGCCTCTATAACTGTACTCGGGAGTTTGTTCCACTCATCCACAACTCTATTACCAAACCAATGCTTTCCTATATCCTTCCTGAATCTGAATTTATCCAATTTAAAATCATTGCTGCGAGTTCTGT
The DNA here is from genome assembly GCA_009830355.1 of Cherax destructor. Classification (NCBI taxonomy): domain Eukaryota; kingdom Metazoa; phylum Arthropoda; class Malacostraca; order Decapoda; family Parastacidae; genus Cherax; species Cherax destructor. The sequence continues at coordinate 639,694 of WNWK01000209.1, read as the reverse complement.
CTTGGCTAGATATTTTTAGCACGCTATTTACATCCCTTTTATTTATTCCTGTTTTCCATTTATACACCTCAATCATATCTCCCCTAATTCTACGCCTTTCTAGAGAGTGCAGATTCAGGGCCTCAGTCTATCATCATAGGGAAGATTTCTGATACATGGGATCAACTTTGTCATCCTCCTTTGTACGTTTTCCAGAACATTTATATCCATTCTGTAATACGGTGACCAAAACTGTGCAGCATAATCTAAATGAGGCCTAACCAAAGATATATAGAGTTGAAAAACAACCTGAGGACTCCTATTATTTATACTTCTTGATATGAAGCCAAGGATTCTGTTAGTTTTATTGCGAACACTTATGCACTATTGTCTTGGTTTTAGATTACTACTAACCAGAACTCCTAAATCTTTTTTGCAATCAGTAATATTAAGATCAATATTATTTAGTTTATATGTGGCATAGTTATTGTCCTGTCCAATGTTTAGAACTTTGCATTTGTCTATATTAAACTGCATGTGCCACTTCTCCGACCACTGCATCAGTCTATTCAAATCATCCTGGAGTGCTCTAATGTCCTCATTAGACTGAATTAGGCGACCTATTTTGGTGTCATCAGCAAACTTCTTATGTCGCTATTTATTCCCTCATCTATGTCGTTTATATAAATTGTGAACAACAAGGGGCCCATCACTGACCCCTGTGGAACACCACTCGTGAAGCGCCCCCACTCTAATTTCTCCCCATTGATGCAACCTCTCTGCTGCCTATCTTTCAACCATGCTCTGCCCAGGAAAAATTTGTCCTCCTATTCCGTGTGTCTTAATTTTCCTCAGTAGCCTCTGATGTGGAACTCTAACAAAAGCCTTACTAATGTCCATATACACAATATTATATTCATTCCTGTTTACGTCTTTAAACCAAAGTTTAGGTCATTAATGTTCATATCACTAAATCACAGTCATTAAACCACTGTAGTGGATCATTAACGTACTGTTTATTGCATCAAACCACGCCCACGCCAGGGCGCACACCTTCGCCCACGCCCACCCTTTCAACCGCGCCTGCCCGTCTGTCTTCATTACTTAGTGAAGAGGTGAAAGGAGCCACACCTGTCTACTTCCGCTCTGTCTATTACGGTTTATAATCATCATTATTATTATTACTATTATTATTACTGTTGTTGTTGTTATTATTATTATTATTGTTATAATTACCGAAAGGTCAAATCCCGCAAGGATTGCTCAGAGATAGATAGGTAGAGATAGAGATAGAGAGAGAGAGAGAGAGAGAGAGAAGAGAGAGAGAGAGAGAGAGAGAGAGAGAGAGAGAGAGTGGGAGGGAGAGAGAGAGAGGAGAGAGAGAGAGAGAGAGAGAGAGAGAGAGAGAGAGAGAGAGAGAGAGAGAGAGAAAGACCACCCTAGAATCCCTGGTCACACGTCAGTAGTCTTGTGGAGGTGTGTGTGTGTTTGTGAGGCATCATCTGCCTCCCCCCTTCCCTTATCCTTCCCCTTCTCCCTATCCTCCCCCATCCACCTGCCACAACCCGTCCTTCATCCACCTGTCCCGACCTCCTCCCATCCTCCGTCCTCTCTCTGCCACCCATCCACCTAAGGACACTCCCGCTTGTACCGAAGGCCAGGTCCTTATTTAAGCCCCGGGTCCTACTAATGTGGGTGGACTGGGGGGTCCCAACCTCGCCTAATCTACATATATCAAGTTTATTATGATGTATTTTGACCCCTTGAGCAAGGCGCCCGCTTAGAGGCGCACAATAGGTGAAAATGAGCCATAGTGTGCGGTTATATATTGCCCACGGTGTAAATAACGCAGCCATTATTGAAGTCAAAAGTTTATGAATGCAATTTTGGTCTCATTGATGCTCATTCATATCACCCAATTAGCACCACTGACCCCGTTAAAGTCCCCCTCCTCCCCACGGCTAAAACATTCTGTCTTTCTATGAGTTTTGAGGATTTGAAGGCCCTTTCAGTTGACATTTCCACGAGTTTTTGTGTATTGAGATGTGGAGTGTTGAGGCTGTGTTGTGTAGCTGAGGAGAGAGGAGGCTGGAGTCCCACAAGAATGTAATGATCCCTCTTATTTAGTGGCCGGCACAAAGAGCTGTGAGATTATGGTCACAAGTGCCCTGGTGGTGCTTTAGTGCCCCCACTGGTGGTGCAGTTAAGCTATGAGACGCGCGCGTCACACTGCGCTCCTCTACCAATTGATGCGCCACAAATCTTGGCCAGGCCGGAGTCATATGAGGGAAGGTGGGGCATAGTAACCTTACGTAGCGCTAATGAAGGGGGCGCCGAGGGTACTGACAGGTACTGGGGTCGCCACATCATTTCTGGCTCTGAACGGCGGTCTTACAGTGGGTTAAATATTGTGCTGTTAGAGACCGGCTGGAAGTCTAATTTGAGAGGTGTAACCAGGCTAGACCACACGCGTCCTGACGGTGTTGAGGTCGTTCCTCGTGTCTGCTTCTGCGGACAGTCTCACAACATTCTGCTGTAGTTCGCGCGTTCGATCCCTGGTAAGGGTAGGAACACTGGGGCGTGTTTCCTTAAGACACCTGCTGTCCATGTTCACCTAGCAGTGTGTAGGTACCCGGGTGTTAGTCGACTGGTGTGGGTCGCATCCTGGGGACAAAAATGAACCTAAATTGCCCGAAATGCTCTGCATAACTAGGGTCTTTCTGTATAGTATGTCACTGATGTCAGCTATGGTCTAAGTTGTATTATGTAATGGTAGAAATAATAATAATAATAATAATAATAATAATAATAATAATAATAATAATTATTATTATTATTATTATTATTATTATTATTATTATTATTATTTTTATTATTATTATTATTATTATTATTATTCATGCAGTGTGACTGAGGTTGTTTTGGGGTGGCAAGTGAGCAGAGTCGTGGGAAGAACCCACATTAATGAAAGAAGATTCCTGGGATGTACTGGAAGCACCTCCCTCACGCAAGGTACTTACCTGGAGTCTACCTGGAGGGTATTTCGGGGATCAACGCCCCCGCGGCCCGGTCCACGACCAGGTCTCCCGGTGGATCAGGGCCTGATCAACCAGGCTGTTATTACTGGCCGTACGTAGTCCAACGTACGAACCACAGCCCGGCTAATCCGGCACCCACTTTAAGTATCTGTCCAGCTCCCTTTTGAAGGCAGCCAGGGGCCTATTGGTAATTCCCCTTATGCATGGTGGGAGGCTGTTGAACAGTCTTGGGCCCCGGATACTTATGGTGTTTTCTCTTAGTGTACCAGTGGTGCCCCTATTGGGGGTATTTTTGCATCGCCTGCCCAGTCTTTTACTTTCGTAGGGAGTGATTTCTGTGTGCAGATTCGGGACCATTCCTTCTAGGATTTTCCAAGTGTAGATTATGATATATCTCTCTCGCCTGCGTTCCAGTGAGTACAAGTCAAGTGCTTCGAAGCGTTCCCAGTAGTTGAGGTGTTTGATAGGCCTAGTAGCCAGCACAATTGTAGCCAAGATGTAGCTGAAGAATGCATGAAGGTGGAGTCGCAGATGTTAGAACTTTCAATTCCACTAATGAAGCAGCCGCTGACGATGGTATGATACCTTCTGCATGGAGAGACAGATCACACTCCACATCACTAGTGTTCCTGGAGTCGGTGGCGCACTGCGCTCCGTCACGGCGCGTCGGCAGCACACTGCGCTCCGTCACGGCGCGTCGGCAGCATACTGCATCCGTCACGGCGCGTCGGCAGCACACTGCGCTCCGTCACGGCGCGTCGGCAGCACACTGCGCTCCGTCACGGCGCGTCGGCCGCACACTGCGCTCCGTCACGGCGCGTCGGCCGCACACTGCGCTCCGTAACAGCGCGCCAGGTAAGAATAGAGAGACGAGGTCTTAGCAAATTTCATTTACTTTCAGACAGACAGATACGCTACCCACGGGTGCTGGCCCAGTTGTGCCCAGGAGTGCCAAGAGGGTTTCACTCTTGTTTTAAGGTATTACGGTCCCTAATAACCTCTGGAGCCTCTTCTTGACTCAAAGAACTGCACATAGCTAATTTTGAATATTTTCACATTATTGATGTATATTGATGATGATATTGATGATGATAATGATGATGATGTTGTTGTTGATGATGTTGTTTATGTTGATGTTGTTGATGTTGCTAATGCTGATGTTGATGCTGTTGATGCTGATGTTGTTGATGATGTTGATATTGTTGATGTTGTTGATGACAATGTTGATGCTGATGTTGTTGATGTTTTTTTACGCTCAACAAGAACCACGCCTGTCCGTGTAAGATGGTTCGTCGTTGGTTATGGGTTGAAGCTAATTTACCTCTGTCAGAGTAATTATTGGCTGATGGAGGTCTACCAGTAGTATTTCTAACTTTGTAAGTCTATTTAGTTGTGTGTTGTCTATATGCATACAACACACACACACACAGGACTCGACCCCTGCAACCACAACTAGGTGAGTACACACACAACAGAAGCCCCCCCAACCCCGACAACCCCAATGCAACCAACCATTCTAACCCAAAACCCAAATGCATGTACCCAATGCCACCACCCACCTCATTACAAACTCCACCTTCATAGCTACCCCCATGGTTCCTAGTCAGGTCTCCCACTTCCCCAACCCCAACGTAGTCCCAGACCACAGTTTTAGAAAAGAAGTTGAAGGTTTGGTATACGAATGAGGATGGAATAACAAATAAATGTGAGGAGTGGCATGAAAGAATAAAGGAGACATCCCCAGACATAATAGCACTCACTGAAACGAAACTCACCAGGATGATAACAGATGCAATATTTCCACCCAGATATTAAATCCTCAGGAAAGATAAAGGGAGCAGAGGGGAAGGAGGAGTTGCACTGCTCATTAAGAGCCGGTGGGGATTTGAGGAAGTGGAAGGAATGGATGGAATGGGCGAAAGAGACTACATATTAGGAACAATCCAGTCTGAGGGCCATAAGGTGGTAATTGCAGTGATGTACAATCCGCCACAAAACTGCAGGAGGCCAAGAGAAGAATACGACGAGAGCAACAGAGCAATGGTAGACACACTAGCCGAGGTGGCCAGAAGAGCCCACATGGGGAGAGCAAAGTTACTAGTTATGGGTGATTACAATCACAAGGAGACTGACTGCGAAAACCTGGAGCCCCATGGGGGTCCTGAATCATGGAGAGCCAAGATGATGGATGTGGTACTGGAAAACCACATGCATCAACATATTAGGGACACTACCAGAGAGAGAGGTGAGGATGAACCAGCAAGATTGGACCTAGTATTCACCTTGAGTAGTTCGGACGTTGAGGATATCATGCACGAAAGGCCCTTGGAGCTAGTGATCACGTGGTTTTGTGCTTTGAATACATAATTGAGCTACAAGTGGAGAGGGGAGCAGGAATAGGATGGGAGAAGCCAAACTACAAAAGGGGGGACTTACACAGGCATGAGGAACTTCCTACAAGACGAGTAAAAGAAATTATGGAATATGTGACAACAAAATGCAAGGAGGCAGAGGAGAGGTTTGTCCCCAAGGGAAACAGAAATAATGGGAAGACCAGAACGAGTCCTTGGTTCACCCAAAAGTGTAGGGAGGTAAAAACTAAGTGCACTAGGGAATGGAAAAAGTACAGAAGACAAAGGAAACATGAAAATAAAGAGATTAGCCGAAGAGCCAGAAACGAATATGCACAGATAAGAAGGGAAGCTCAGCGACAATGCGAACATTACATAGCATCGAAAGTCAAGTCTGACCCGAAGCTGTTGTATAGCCACATCAGGAGGAAAACAACAGCCAAGGACCAGGTAATCAGGCTGAAGAAAGAAGGTGGGGAGTTCACAAGAAACGACCAAGAAGTATGTGAGGAGCTCAACATGAGATTTAAAGAAGTATTTACGGTGGAGACAGGAAGGACTCCAGGAAGTCAGAATAGGGAGGTACACCAGCAAGGGATACACTAACAAGTGCTGGATGAAATACACACAACTGAGAAGGAGGTGAAGAAGCTGCTATGTGAACTTGATACCTCAAAAGCGGTGGGACCGGACAACATCTCTCCGTGGGCCCTTAGAGAGGGAGCAGAGATGCTGTGTGTGCCATAACAAAAATCTTCAACACATCCATTGAAATGGGCAACTACCTGAGGTATAGAAGATTGCAAATGTAGTCCCAATCTTTAAAAAAGGAGACAGACACGAGGCATTAAACTACAGACCTGTGTCACTGACGTGTATAGTATGCAAAGTCATGGAGAAGATTATCAGAAGGAGAGTGGTGGAGCACCTAGAAAGAAACAAACTTATAAACGACAACCAGCATGGTTTCAGGGAAGGAAAATCCTGTGTCACAACCCTACTGGAGTTTTATGACAAGGTAACGGAATTAAGACACGAGAGAGAGTTGTGGATAGACTGCATTTTCTTGGACTGCAAGAAGGCCTTCGACACAGTTCCTCACAAGAGGTTAATGCAAAAGCTAGAGGATCAGGCACACGTAACAGGAAAGGCACTGCAATGGATCAGAGAATATCTGACAGGGAGGCAACAACGAGTCATGTTACGTGACGAGGTGTCAGAGTGGGCGCCTGTGACGAGCGGGGTCCCACAGGGGTCAGTCCTAGGACCTGTGCTGTTTTTGGTATGTGATTGACATGACGGAAGGGATAGTCTCAGAAGTGTCCCTGTTTGCAGATGATGTGAAGTTAATGAGGAGAATTAAATCGGATGAGGATCAGGCAGGACTACAAAGAGACCTGGACAGGCTACAAGCCTGGTCCAGTAACTGGCTCCTTGAATTTAACCCCGCCAAATGCAAAGTCATGAAGATCGGGGAAGGACAAAGAAGACCGCAGAGTATTGTCTAGGTGGCCAAAGACTGCAAACCTCACTCAAGGAAAAAGATCTTGGGGTGAGTATAATACCGAACACATCTCCTGAGGCGCACATCAACCAGATAACTGCTGCAGTATATGGGCGCCTGGCAAACCTAAGAATAGCGTTCCGATACCTCAGTAAGAAATCATTCAAGACTCTGTACACCGTGTACGTCAGGCCCATATTGGAGTATGCAGCACCAGTTTCGAACCCACACCTGGTCAAGCACGTCAAGAAATTAGAGAAAGTGCAAAGGTTTGCAACAAGGCTAGTCCCAGAGCTAAGGGGACTGTCCTACGAAGAAAGGTTAAGGGAAATCGGCCTGACGACAATGGAGGAGAGGAGAATCAGGGAGACATGATAACGACATATAAAATATTGCAACGAATTGACAGGTGAATAAAGGCAGGATGTTCCAGAGATGGGACACAGAAACAAGGGGTCACAATTGGAAGTTGAAGACTCCTATGAGTCAAAGGGATGTTAGGAAGTATTTCTTCAGTCATAGAGTTGTCAGGAAGTGGAATAACCTAGAAAGTGACGTAGTGGAGGCAGGAACCATACATAGCTTTAAGACGAGGTTTGAACAAGCTCATGGAGCAGGGAGAGAGAGGACCTAGTAGCAATCAGTGAAGAGGCGGGGCCAGGAGCTATTACTCGACCCCTGCAACCACAAATAGGTGAGTACACACACACAAGGGAGAGGAGGCGAAGTGTCTTTGACAAATGGTTACTCTCTCTCTCTCTCTCTCTCTCTCTCTCTCTCTCTCTCTCTCTCTCTCTCTCTCTCTCTCTCTCTCTCCCTCCTTCACGTTGTCCCTCTCTGCCCTCTCAACACTGGGTACATAAAGTACAATCAACGACAGATTCGTCGTTCTGGGCACGTCAGTCGCGTCCTTCACAAGTGCTACCCACCCAGGGCACCTACTGCATCAACATTCACCTTAACCTAACCTACCTTAAATGGCTTAACCTAACCCAGCATAGCTTAACCTAAGCTAACACTGTCTAACCTAACCTATTCTAAGCTAACCTAATTTAATCTAACCTAGCTTAACCTAACCTAATTTAATCTAAACTAACACATCTTAGCCTATCCTAAGCAAATTTAACTCTCCAGCGCTCTGCTTTTACGAGTATAATATAAGAAGTTATATATAAATATATATATATATATATATATATATATATATATATATATATATGGAGAGAGAGAGAGCAGTTACACACACACACACACACACACACACACACACACACACACACACACACACACACAAAGAAACAAGTGCCTGAATTGACTCTCGTTTGGAAAATCGCTCCCGAAACTGTGAAACATCGAAGTGTAATACACTTTTTCCAACAGCAGTACGTGTCCCAATACTTGAGAAGATAGGCACCAGTGAAGCGTGGTGGTGGTGGTGGTGGTGTGGTGGTGGTGTGTGGTGGTGGTGGTGTGACGTTGGTGGTGGTGGTGGTGGTGGTGGTGGTGGTGGTGGTGGTGGTGGTGGTGGTGGTGTGGTGGTGGTGTGTGGTGGTGGTGTGGGTGGTGGTGTTGTGATGGTGGTGGTGGTGGTGGTGGTGGTGGTGGTGTGGTGGTGGTGTGACGTTGGTGGTGGTGGTGTGGCGTTGGTGGTGGTGGTAGTAGCAAGTGGTGGGTGGGTGGCTAATGATGTTTAAAGCCTATCTACATGATCATTAAGACTGCATGTCTCTTGGTTCCACCAATTAATAATACTTTACTCCCTTAAATGAAGATTCAATTAAGCCGTCAGTGTATAGGCACACCTGTACACCTGCTCGTTGCTGTGAATATCTAATCAACGTGGCAGCACCTCAATGCAGAATAACATCTCTGAACGCACTACACGTTACCTTGATGTGGATGGGCTACAACAGCAGAAGACAACACCGGGTTCCACCTCTGTTAGCTAAGGACAGGAAACTGAGGCTACAGTGGGCACAGTCTCGTTAAAACTGACCCCTTGAAGATTGGAAAAAGTTCCCTGGTCTGACGAGATCGCATTTTCTGCTGAGACATGCAGATGATTGGATCAGAATTAGGCGTAAAACTTCGGTATGTGTGAATCGGGAGATTCACAGCATGAATGTACAGCCGACAAATCTGCAGCAACTGTATGATCCGATCCTATTAACCTGGACCAGGATTTCCAGCACCTTGTTGAATCCATACCAGCAAGAATTCAGGCTATTCCGGGGGCGAAGAGGAGCCCTACCCAGTACCAGAAGAGTGTACCTAATAAAGTGGCCACTGAGTACACACTGAGACAAACCTCTCAATGTATCCTAAGAGGTGATGGAGAGACTGATCCTGACTTAGGTTCAAACCTTTTCGTAAATATACTTACGAAATTATTATTATTATCTTTATGAATTTCATAGATCGGCCGTCACACCCACCGAAGAAAACACTCACACCGTCACTCACCCGATCACTGTTATGCCAGAAGCGTAGCTGACACTACAGTTCAGATGACCAACCAGACCACAACATCTCCACCCCTCCTTCAGATTACAGGCACTGCACCTTCCACCTCCAGGACTCAAGTCCGACTAACCGGTTTCCTTGAGTCCCTTCACGTCTGAGAGGCAGATCTCAGGTTAGCGAGGCCACAGCTGGAAGTTATAAACACAGATGAGTCACAAGGATGTACGGAAATGATTCTTTAGCCTTTGAGTGGTCAGGAAGAGGAATGACCTAGACAGCAAAGTGGTAGAAGGAGGATCCATACATAGCTTTAGGAATAGGTATGATAGGGCTCACGCAACTAAGAGTAAACCTAGTAGCGGCTAGCGGAAAGGTGGAACCAGGAACAGAGATTCGAAACCTGCAAAACACGAATAGATAAGTACAGACACACGAACACGGAACACGCCAAGTGTCTATTGACAAGCACCTTTGACAACTGGTAGCTAACAGATGTAAATACGTCTGAAAAAGTCTGGGGGTCGACCCCCCCTTCCCCCCCTCTCTCTGAAGTGACTGAATTGTTTAATGTAAGGGGACCAGGCCTCTTAACCTGCTGGTGACAGCGAGACTAGTACTAACTGCTTGTAACTGGTGTTTACCTGTACCTTGCTGACTAAGGTTACAAGTGCTACAAATGTTTAAAGTGACAGTTGTGACTGGCAAGACGACTGCAGTCAGTACAATGACACTGAGTCACCAATAATGATGATAATAATAATAATAATAATAATAATAATAATAATAATAATAACAATAATAATAATAACAATAATAATAATAATAATAATAATAATAATAATAATAATAATAATAATAATATTATTATTATTATTATTATTATTATTATTATTATTATTATTATGCTTCCTGCTAGCCCACTGACATTTGTCTTTCAACTCCACCCCTTCACCTCCCTCCCTCCACCATCGCTCCTCCCCCCTATCTCTACCCTTCCTCCCCTCCCCTATCTCTACCCTTCCTCCCCCTCCCCTACCACCATTCTCCTCCCATCTCCCCCACCACTTATTTGAGTTCAAGAGAAATCTGAGCCGAGTTAATGCTTGTATAATTCAGATGTAAGATAAGAAGCGTCCTCATGACGAAGCAATTGTTATAAAAAGAATATATATATCAGTGTATATGATTTATATATTTGAGTATATATATATATATATATATATATATATATATATATATATATATATATATATATTTTGCATGTATCTTTGTAAATAATTTATATACGTACCTTCATTAATCATACATACAACATACTCGTATGTACACAAAGGTGCATTTTAAAATCCTTGATTTTAAAATGCACCTTTGCATATGACTTTTATAATTTTATTACTGTTATTATTATTATTATTATTATTATTATTATTATTATTATTATTATTATTATTATTATTATTCTTTTGTTGTTGGTGTTGTTTTTGTTGTTTTTTGTTTAGGAATATGTTTATGAAACTGCGACATACTACCTAATTGCTATCTCTTTCCCCGTCCTTCCTTTTCTTTCCCCTCTCCTCCTTCGCCTTTCCCCTTACCTTTTCTTCCAACGTCTCCCCTTCCTTTCATCCCCACAATTTCCCTACCTTTCTGCTCCTCTCTTAATAATCTCTACCTTTCCTACCATCCCATACCCTTACTACCTTCCCCCTCCCTACCATTCCCTATCATCTTGGGAGGGGGAGAGAGGGAGGGGCTGGGGTTTTGAGCCTCCCCTTCCCCCCTGCTATAGAGAACTGGGTATCCCCTTTACTACCTAAAATACCGCACTTTCCCACCGCTTAAAACTCCAAAATATAAACCCAGTATAATCCCAGGTAAATTATACTGGGAAAAGGGATACGCCAAGTTATCAAGGGGATACTCATTAGTTGCACTAATTATGAAAACAATTGGAATATTTAGTTACTCTTTTTGTGTACCACTTGAGAACACTTGAAAGGTTACAGGGAGGGATAGTAGCATAACACTTGTGGGAGAGCCATTACAATGGTCTACACACACACTGAGAGAACTACCTGGAGGGAATTCCGGGGGTCAACGCCCCAGCGGCCGGGTCCATGACCAGGCCTCCTGGTGGCTCAGGACCTGATCAACGAGCTGTTACTGCTGGCCGCACTGGGTAAACAAAATATATCCAAGTAAAAGGTACATTTACAATTGTGGTCTTCATGGAGTCCTCCAGCACTGGTCTCAGAAGAGGCTTCAACCTCTGAAACAGGTCTTGAAGACCACTTACCTCTTCTCTCGGTCCTCCTGTGGCTCCCCCATAATGAAGGAACAAGGGCTCATTGTTTTCCTCCTCTTCCTTAAAGTGGGTGAGGCGGGGAAGGTTGGGGGAAGATAACAAATCATATCCCTACCTTTCCCAGGCCTTCCCCAACCTGCCCCTCCCTCACCAACCTTAATTTTTAAAGGGGTGGACCGGTAAGCCAGTGGAAGACCTCGGTCAGATGACCAAAAGCTCCAGCTGTGGGTCATCATATGATTAAAGACCCGAGTCAGGAATCACTTGTCCTGCTTGCTGACAAACCTGACCTAACCTAACCTCACCATTATCCATGTTTCTTACTCTCTCAGCCCCTCCCTTCTCAGCACTTTCTTCACCTTCCCACCTCCTCACTTCCGTCTCACAGATTCCCACAGCATTTGGTTGATGTTGATCAACGTGAGAATAGCGAATGAGTTGGCCGGAAACTTTAACTGACGTCAAAATCGGACCTGAAAAAAAAACTTGACATAAAATCTGACGTTCAAAACATCAGAAGTTGACGTGAAATCTGACATCAAAAGCTGAGGTTCAAAAAATGACGTTAAAAATAGAGGTTTAAAACCGATTTATAAAAAATACTGACGCTAAAAATCGGACGTCAAAAGGCTGGTGTTAAACTGACGTCGAAAACTACTGACGGGGACATCAAGGCAAGATGGCGACAAGTGTAAACAACAGCGTCAGAGGGAGACAATACCGGCTATTAATAAGTGCGTGAACACACACAACACACACACACACACACACACCAAACGACACACACACACACACACATCAATAAAAGCTGACATACTGTCAGGTGATATTGCCTTTGATGTCTTCAGTTCACTCAGTAGCGTCACCACGTCTCCCTATTGTGTGTATGACGTCCAGTGCCCGTTGGTAATTACCTGTTCGTAAACGGCTAACGGCCACTAGGCACCGTACACACAACAGTGGGTAAAGGGAAAGAAATTAAAGAAAATACTCACCTTTGTTAACAAGCTCTTTTTTCTCGAGGGCAAAGCTTTACTCTGTAGAGAACTTTATCAAGATTTAATAAAGCTCTACGCAGAGCGAAACGTTGCCCCAATAAAAGCTTGCTCTGCAGCGTGTGTCTTGTCTGCTCTTCACTGTTGGGTGAGCTAGGTATGCTAGTGGCAACACTGCTGGGTGACCTAGGTATGCTAGTGGCAACACTGCTGGGTGACGTAGGTATACTAGTGGCAACATTGCTGGGTGACCTAGGTGTGCTAGTGGCAACACTGCTGGGTGACCTAGGTATGCTAGTGGCAACACTGCTGGGTGACCTAGGTATGCTAGTGGCAACACTGCTGGGTGACCTAGGTATGCTAGTGGCAACAATGCATGACTGTACCACCATGGGTAATGAGAGAAGGAGCAGAAGCCTGTGTAAACCACAAACTAAAATCTACAGGTCACTAGCAACAGGGCAAGTGCCAAAGACGCGGTAGACAACGAAAGTAAAGCGAGTATTTAAGAGAGGGGGAACAAACATGGAGCGTTAAACTACGCGCTACGTAACTTAGCGTAGAAGATAATCCGAAGGATGCTGGGGGAGCACTTGGAGAGAAACGCTTATTAGCGGGTTTATTAGTTACTTTAATATCTTTATTATGCACCCTATACCCATCCTGTGGGGAAGGGGATGCGACCCACACCAGTCGACTAACATCCAGGTACCCTAAAGAGTGCAGAGGTATATAAGGGGTCCAGGAAGACGTCAGGTCCTGTCCCCCAGACCTGCTGGTGCTCCCAATACTATTTTTTCAAGGCTGGGGACTGATTCCATCATCTTTATTTCACTACTACACTTTCTGCCTCTTATTTGACTGAAGAAGCCCAATGTGGAGGCGAAACGTTTCTACAGTAAACATACCCAACTGTTGTACATGTGTCTTAATCATCATGTGAATGTGGTGAGACATGATTACGACATGTCACATACACAGAGAACTTTAATAAAATGAACAGAGTGAGTTGTTTTGAGGAAATATTTCGTTACTGACAATGTTGTCAGGAAGTGGAATGACCTGACTGAAGACGTAAAGGAGTCTTCACTCATACGGAGTCTTCACTCATACGGAGTCTTCACTCATACGGAGTCTTCACTCATAGCTTTATACATATAACAAGTCACACTGGACTGGAAGTGAATCTGGTTATGAGCAGCTAAGAGTCAGGGCCACAAGTTACTGTAACTTCCAGCCATCATCAGTGCCTCATTAACTCAGCCATTAAAAACTGTGCTGAGATATGAACCTGGTTCCCCCCTCACGGAAGGTGTAAAACTGCTGCTTGACTTGAAAGTTAGTCAGAAGGGTCCGAGGAGGGTCCGAGGAGGGTCCGAGGAGGGGGGTCCGAGGAGAGTGGAGACACGAAACTGTGAGAAGCCAGTGTGTGTGTGTGGGGAGGGAAGGGAGGTGAAGACCCAAGTGAACTGCAACAGACTGATTATTGGGTTAGGTAAGATTCGTCAGGACACCGGACAAGTGTTTCCTGACGCGGGTCTTAGATGATGACCCGCCATTGGAGCTTTTGGTCATCTGACCGAGGCCTTCCGCTGGCTTACCGGTCCACCCCTTTAAAAATTATGGTCTATTAAAACCTTTTTAGGTTAGATACCTTATATCAGTGCATTGTGAATCCTCTTTGTTGATTACTGATAACTGTTATCACCTCCCTCTAGTATATTACACTATAGTACCTCGTCTAAGCGTCTAGTGGCAAACTAACCAGTAACTGTCTGTCCTCCATATATTCTTATTAGTATAATATTTCATTGCTTTTCTTGGTATATGGTTATCATTGTCCCCCGACTGTGACCTTCCTGGATATTTGTATAGTGGAGTCGAAGAGTAAGACTAGAGCTGCCGGGTGGCGAAGAAGAGCCTCACACCACTTTGTATTTTAAAGGGATCCAAGTGGCAACCAGCAGTGTATCGAGAGCTGACCAGGAGCCTCACATCCTCCCCCAACATTAATCATCGACCCCCAGCAACCACAAATACATTTACCAGAGATCCAGATTGCTGGAATAAGATCCAAGCGGAGGTAATATATGCTACATACACACGAAACTTGAGATATATGACAAACACTGGACACAGGATGCCAAACACAGCACCGCTTCTGTGACCACAAATGGGTAACTACACACCCAGTACTCAGAGTGGACAGGCACAGCCTGGTTGAACTGCGAGGAGATGAAGCCAGAAAACATAGACGACACTGGGTATGAAACACCTCAAACTAGCTGGATCAAGAGACAGTAAAAGTCAACAGCATGCACAGTTTCAGGAGCAGGTATGCTTGAGCCTCGGAGACAAGACATTAGTAAAAGACGGGTCCAGGAGCTATGAATCGAGCCCTGCAAACACAGCTAGGTGAGTACACACACACCATGAAGGCTGGTGTACACAATACTGCCTCATCATGTCGATAGAGCAGAGACACAGTGGTGGTTGACGTGTGTAAATATCTCTTTATGTGTTTAACATCAAAGGTGACTGTAATAGTCAAAATATTGCTGCCTTAAAGGTCTAGGAGGGATGGAGGGAGTGTGGGAGGGGAAGAGGGAGAGAGAGAGGGAGGAAGAGAGGGAGGGGTCGCACTGACGTGCGGAGGGAGGGTTATAAGAAGGGAGGTATTTAGGGGGAGATGGTGGGAGGGAGAGAGGAAGAGAAGAAGGGATGAACGGATGGCAGCAGAAAGTGGAAGAGCAAAATTGAGAAGGGGAGAGAGAAAGTAGTGAAAAGATTACTCAGGCAAATAATGGGTCCAGGAGTTGGATCCCAACGCTCCTTTAACTAAACAAGTTTCAGTGATAATGACCACCTACAATAGTTAGTGATAATCACCACTTACAATAAAGTTAGTGATAATGACCACTTACAATTAAGTTAGTGATAATGACCACTTACAATAGTTAGTGATAAATACTACTTACCATAGCCAGTGATAATGACCACTTACCATAGCCAGTGATAATGACCACTTACCACAGTCAGTGATAATGACCACTTACCACAGTCAGTGATAATGACCACTTACCACAGTCAGTGATAATGACCACTTACCACAGTCAGTGATAATGACCACTTACCACAGTCAGTGATAATGACCACTTACCATAGCCAGTGATAATGACCACTTACCATAGCCAGTGATAATGACCACTTACCATAGCCAGTGATAATGACCACTTACTACAGTCAGTGATAATGACCACTTACCACAGTCAGTGATAATGACCACTTACCACAGTCATTGATAATGACCACTTACCACAGTCAGTGATAATGACCACTTACCATAGCCAGTGATAATGACCACTTACCACAGTCAGTGATAATGACCACTTACCATAGCCAGTGATAATGACCACTTACCATAGCCAGTGATAATGACCACTTACCATAGCCAGTGATAATGACCACTTACTACAGTCAGTGATAATGACCACTTACCACAGTCAGTGATAATGACCACTTACCACAGTCATTGATAATGACCACTTACCACAGTCAGTGATAATGACCACTTACCATAGCCAGTGATAATGACCACTTACCACAGTCAGTGATAATGACCACTTACCATAGCCAGTGATAATGACCACTTACCACAGTCAGTGATAATGACCACTTACCATAGGCTTTTGAAAAACGTTTCGCTCTACAATAGTACCTAGTATTGTGCCTATCTACAATAGTACCTAGTACTGTGCCTATCTACAATAGTACCTAGTACTGTGCCTATCTACAACAGTACCTAGTATTGTGCCTATCTACAACAGTACCTAGTATTGTGCCTATCTACAATAGTACCTAGCACTGTGCCTATCTACAATAGTACCTAGTACTATGCCTATCTTCAGCAGTACTTTGTATTGTGCCTATCTACAATAGTACCTAGTACTGTTCCTATTTACAATAGTACCTAGTACTGTGCCTATCTACAACAGTACCTAGTAATGTGCCTAACTACAACAGTACCTAGTACTGGGCCTATCTACAACAGTACCTAGCACTGTGCCTATCTACAACAGTACCTAGTACTGTGCCTATCTACAATAGTACCTAGTACTGTGCCTATCTATAACAGTATCTAGTACTGTGCCTATCTATAATAGTACCTAGTACTGTGCTTATCTTCAATAGTACCCAGTACTGTGCCTATCTAAAATAGTACCTAGTACTGTGCCTATCTACAACAGTACCTAGTATTGTGCCTATCTACAATAGTACCTAGTACTGTTCCTATCTACAACAGTACCTGGTACTGTGCCTATTTACAAAAGTACCTGGTACTGTACCTATCTACAATAGTACCTAGTACTGTGCCTATCTACAACAGTACCTAGTACTGTGCCTATCTACAACAGTACCTAGCACTGTGCCTATCTACAACAGTACCTAGTACTGTGCCTATCTACAATAGTACCTAGTACTGTGCCTATCTATAACAGTATCTAGTACTGTGCCTATCTATAATAGTACCTAGTACTGTGCTTATCTTCAATAGTACCCAGTACTGTGCCTATCTACAATAGTACCTAGTACTGTGCCTATCTACAACAGTACCTAGTATTGTGCCTATCTACAATAGTACCTAGTACTGTTCCTATCTACAACAGTACCTGGTACTGTGCCTATCTACAAAAGTACCTGGTACTGTGCCTATCTACAATAGTACCTAGTACTGTGCCTATCTACAACAGTACCTAGTTCTGTGCTTATCTACAACAGTACCTAGTACTGTGCCTATCTACAACTGTACCTAGTACTGTGCCTATCTACAATAGTACCTAGTACTGTGCCTATCTACAACAGTACCTAGTACTGTGCCTATCTACAACAGTACTTAGTACTGTGCCTATCTACAATAGTATCTAGTACTGTGCTTATCTGCAACAGTACTTAGTACTGTGCTTATCTGCAACAGTACTTAGTACTGTGCCTATCTACAACAGTTCCTAGTACTGTGCCTATCTATAATAGTACCTAGTACTGTCCCTATCTAAAACAGTTCCTAAAACTGTGCCTATCTACAACAGTACCTATTACTGTGCCTATCTACAACAGTACCTAGTACTGTGTCTATCTACAACAGAACCTAGTACTGTGCCTATCTACAATATTACCTAGTACTGTGCCTATCTACAACAGTACCTAGTACTGTGCCTATCTACAACAGTACCTAGTACTGTGCCTATCTACAACAGTACCTAGTACTGTGCCTAACTACAACAGTACCTAGTACTGTGCCTATCTTCAACAGAACCTAATACTGTGCCTATCTACAATATTACCTAGTATTGTGCCTATCTACAACAGTACATAGTACTGTGTCTATCTACAACAGTACCTAGTACTGTGCCTAACTACAACAGTATTTAGTACTGTGCCTATCTTCAACAGTACCTAGTGCTGTGCCAATCTAAAACAATACCTAGTACTGCGCCTATCTACAACAGTACCTAGTACTGTGCCATCTACAACAGTACCTTGTACTGTGCCTATCTACAACAGTACCTAGTACTGTGCCTATTGATAACAGTGCCTAGTACTGTGTCTATTAACATTAGTACCTAGTACTGTGCCTGTTTACAACAGTGCTTAATACAGTGCCTTGTACTGTGCCTAGTTACAAGTGCCTAATCACAGCAGTGCCTAATACTGTGCATATTTACACATGAGCCTAGTACTGTTCCTATTTATAATAGTGCCTATTAACATTGGTGCCTAGTACTGTTCCTATTTATAATTGTGCCTATTAACATTGGTGCCTAGTACTGTGAGCATTAACATTAGTGACTAGAACTGTGCCTCTTGGTTCGCAAGAGGTGGGCCGCGGACCCCTAGAGGAGACACAGGGACATAGAGTAATTCACAGTGGTCAGAGGGGGGTAATACTCTCTCGCTCTCACGGCGTATTTATTCAACTTCCGGAGTCTTACGATTGCAACTCTTACCCTCTCTTAGAGGTCAGAAAGGGAGCCCTCATGCTCGAAAAGCCTCCCGGTAAGAGGCTGTTGCAGCAGCAACAGGAACAGCCTACAGCTGCTCATGTCTTCTCGTAAAATACGCGCCGGGTAAGGAAAGTCGCGAACTCCCGTTAGCCTCAGAAGTCAATCTTTTCATAAAACTCGACTGAGTTCGACCTTCGAGTAACGGGTCAGTGGGTGTGGGGTGGGTGTGGGGTGGGTGGGTGTGGGGTGGGGAAGGGAAACAATCAAAGCCTTCAATGGCACCACCAACAATCACAATCCAACAGTGACAAAGAAAGATGAATTTGATATTATGAACAACAGTCATCTTTGAAAGCTGACGCGATCTTGCTGACTCAAGGTGGCGCTCACGAAGATGACTGGGGAGGGGGAGAGGAAGGAGGGAAGGGGAGAAGAAGGAGGGGAGGTCAACCCCCCAGCAATTATTTATTAACCTCGCCATTCTCCCCCGCTCTATAGTTAATCTCCCCAGCCTCTTCTTCATAATTAAGCTCCCCATCATCATCCTCTCCACAATTAAGCTTCCCATTCTCCCTCTTCTCCATAATTAAGCTCCCCATCCTCCTTTTCTCCACAATTAAGCTCCCATCCCCTCCTCTCCATAATTAAGCGCCCACCCTTCCTCTCCACAATTATGCTCCCCATCCTCCACTTATCCATAATTAAGCTCCCATCATCCTCATCACCATAACTAAGCTCCTCATCTGCTTCCTCTCCATAATTAAGCTCCCCATACTCCTCTTCTCTATAATTAAACTCCCAGTCCTCCTCCTCTCCACAATTAAGCTCCCTATCCTCCTCTTCTCCACAATTAATCTCCCCATCCTCTTCATCCTCACCATAATTAAGCTCCCCATCCTCTTCATCTCAATAGTTACGCTCCCCATCCTCCTCTCTATAATTAAGCTATCATCTCTTCCTCCATAATTAAGCTCCCCACCCTCCTCTCCACAATTAAGCTCCCATCCTCCTCTTCTCCATAATTTAGTTCCTCCTCCTCCTCCTCCTCCTCCTCCTCCTCACCATAATTAAGCTCCCCATCCTCCTCCTCTCCACAATTAAGCTCCCTATCATCATCCCAATAATTAAGCTCCCCATCCTTCTCTTCTCTATAACTAAGCTCCCCATCCTCTCAATAATTAAGCCCCTTAACTCGGCTATTTGAACCCCTCTTCTCACCCATGATTAAGTCTCCTCCCCAACAATTAAGCCCCTTCTCTCTACCCCATAATTAAGCCCCATCTCCAATAATTAAGTCCTATCTCCAATAATTAAGTCCCATCCCCAATAATTAAGCCCCATCTCCAATAATTAAGTCCTATCTCCAATAATTAAGCCCCATCTCCAATAATTAAGCCCCATCTCCATAATTAAGCCCCATCTCCAATAATTAAGCCCCATCTCCAATAATTAAGCCCCATCTCCATAATTAAGCCCCATCTCCAATAATTAAGCCCCATCTCCAATAATTAAGCCCCATCTCCAATAATTAAGCCCCATCTCCATAATTAAGCCCCATCTCCAATAATTAAGCCCCATCTCCAATAATTAAGCCCCATCTCCAATAATTAAGCCCCATCTCCATAATTAAGCCCCATCTCCAATAATTAAGCCCCATCTCCAATAATTAAGCTCCATCTCCATAATTAAGCCCCATCTCCAATAATTAAGCCCCATCTCCAATAATTAAGCCCCATCTCCATAATTAAGCCCCATCTCCAATAATTAAGCCCCATCTCCATAATTAAGCCCCATCTCCAATAATTAAGCCCCATCTCCAATAATTAAGCCCCATCTCCAATAATTAAGCCCCATCTCCAATAATTAAGCCCCATCTCCAATAATTAAGCCCCATCTCCATAATTAAGCCCCATCCCCAATAATTAAGCCCCATCTCCATAATTAAGCCCCATCTCCAATAATTAAGCCCCATCTCCATAATTAAGCCCCATCTCCAATAATTAAGCCCCATCTCCAATAATTAAGCCCCATCTCCAATAATTAAGCCCCATCTCCATAATTAAGCCCCATCTCCAATAATTAAGCCCCATCTCCAATAATTAAGCCCCATCTCCAATAATTAAGCCCCATCTCCATAATTAAGCCCCATCTCCAATAATTAAGCCCCATCTCCATAATTAAGCCCCATCTCCAATAATTAAGCGCCATCTCCAATAATTAAGCCCCATCTCCAATAATTAAGCCCCATCTCCAATAATTAAGCCCCATCTCCAATAATTAAGCCCCATCTCCAATAATTAAGCCCCATCTCCAATAATTAAGCCCCATCTCCAATAATTAAGCCCCATCTCCAATAATTAAGCCCCATCTCCATAATTAAGCCCCATCTCCAATAATTAAGCCCCATCTCCAATAATTAAGCCCCATCTCCATAATTAAGCCCCATCTCCAATAATTAAGCCCCATCTCCAATAATTAAGCCCCATCTCCATAATTAAGCCCCATCTCCAATAATTAAGCCTCTTACGAGACGTTATTACATTTAGTGCCACTAGGCGTCAGAGACGGCCTCCGGCTACGATGACTCCATCCGGCTACGGAGACACCATCCGGCTACGGAGACACCATCCGGCCACGGAGACAACATCCGGCCACGGAGACAACATCCGGCCACGGAGACAACATCCGGCCACGGAGACACCATCCGGCTACGGAGACACCATCCGGCCACGGAGACACCATCCGGCCACGGAGACAACATCCGGCCACGGAGACAGTATTCGGCCACGTAAATGCCATCCTACTACGAGGGCAACATCCGGCCACGGAGATACCATCCGGCTACGGAGACACCATCCGGCCACAGAGACACCATCCGGCTACGGAGACACCATCCGGCTACGGAGACACCATCCGGCTACGGAGACACCATCCGGCTACGGAGACACCATCCGGTCACGAACACAACATCCGACCATGGAGACGTCATCCGGCTACGAAGAATCCATCTGGCTACGGAGACACCATCTGGCGCGGAGACACCATCCGGCTACGAAGACACCATCCGGTCACGGAGACGCCATCCGGCTATGACGACACCATCCGGCCATGGAGACATCATCTGGCCACGGAGACACCATCCGGCCACGGAGAAACCATCCGGCCACGGAGACACCATCCGGCTACGGCCGTTTCCTGGCTCTTAGTAATAACTCAAAAAAAAAAATCAACAGGCATGAGAGTGCTACAGAGGAGAGCAATAAAGTCGAAAATCGTTGATTTTATAAAGGAGCTGGTCTTCAGGGTGTCGGAGATCGGAGTCCAGAGATGAGAGCAACAGAGGCGAGAATCATGCCTTTTGCCAGTGGGAAGATGACCCTTGATGACTTGGTCTGGCGGCGAGGGGGTCAGAGAGTGCCATTGTCGTTGGGTGTCGCTCGTCAGAGTGAAGTCCGTTAAGCTGTCTTGCTCTGATTATTGTGTCTCCACGCCCCCACGCCCACGTACACAAGCCCACGTACACGCCCACATATACACGCCCACACACACACGTGTTCACACACACTCCCGAATACCTCCACACACCGCCACACACTCCCAAACACGTACACACACGCCCACATACACACACGCCCACATACACACACACGCCCACATACACACACACGCCCACATACACACACACGCTCACATACACACACGCCCACACACACGCCCCGATGGCATGGTGGCTAGCGCTCTTGCTTCACGCACGGAGGGCCCGGGTTCAATTCCCGGCGGGGCCGAAACATTTCGAAGTGTTTCGTTACACACACACATACATACAACAGGCCTAGTGTCTAATCGACATGTGCCTAGGACAAAATGGTAACTAACACGCCCCGATGGCATGGTGGCTAGCGCTCTTGCTTCACGCACGGAGGGCCCGGGTTCAATTCCCGGCGGGGCCGAAACATTTCGAAGTGTTTCGTTACACACACACATACACACACATACATACAACAGGCCTAGTGTCCAATCGACATGTGCCTAGGACAAAATGGTAACTAACACGTGCTCACACACACACTCCCAAACACCTCCACACACCCACACACACGCCCAAACACGTCCACAAACGCCCACATACACACACATGCTCACACACACACACACCCACACACACGTGTTCACACACGTCCCTACACGCCCCTCTCCACATCCACGCTCCTAAACACGTCGAAACACTTCCACATACGCCAAAACATATCCACACGCACCCACATACACGCACATACACACACACACTACATACACACACACACACACACACACTCACGTCCACACATGTTCACACACGTCCCCACACGCCCCTCTCCCACAGCCACACACGCCTAAGCACGTCTACATAGACGCCAATGCACGCCCAAACTCAAGCATACACACATTCCTCTTCTACAGCCACACACGCCCACAAACACGCCCAAACGCACGCCTATACTGAGCACAGTGACTGTTTGTAGGTTCGATCCTCCGTCTGCAGGTCTGGAGACAGGTGGTGTGGGACAGCTGGAAGGTATGTGCATGGCTGTTAAAGTGTCGTTAGGAGCACCTTAGTGCGTACCTGACGACGATGATGACATCCTCTCCTGTCCCTTAACCCCACACCCCTCTATCCCCATTCCTATAACCCCTTTCCCACCACCCCAACACTCTCATTCCACCTCCCTATCTATCCCCCCCATCCTCAACCTTCTACCACGTACCTCCCCGTCTCCCATCCCATCGTCCCCCATTGTTTCGTCCCATTTTTCCTGTGGTGATCCCTATTTTTCCTGTGTTATCAACCCTGACTCTCTTCAAATTGTCAATTTTGTCAATGTCACTACGGACTGTTGATGCCTTTTTTTCTCTCTCTCTCTCTCTCTCTCTCTCTCTCTCTCTTCTTTTTATCAGTGTGTGTGTGTGTGTGTGTGTGTGTGTGTGTGTGTGTGTGTGTGTGTATTAAAACAGCAATGCACAAACAGACAGATTACACAGGCATGACACACAGACAAATGACAAAGGCATGACATAGGAAGACTACACATGAAGATGATAGACATGACATACAGGAGGATGACACAGACATGACACACAGGAAGATGACACAGACATGACACACAGGAGAATGACACAGACATGAAACACAGGAGGATGACACAGACATGACACACAGGTGGATGACACATACATGACACACAGGAGGATGACACATACATGACACACAGGAGTATGACACAGACATGACACACAGGTGGATGACACAGACATGACACACAGGAGGATGACACAGACATGAAACACAGGAGGATGACACATACATGACACACAGGAGGATGGCACAGACATGACACACAGGTGGATGACACAGACATGACACACAGGAGGATGACACAGACATGAAACACAGGAGGATGACACAGACATGAAACACATGAGGATGATACAGACATGAAACACAGGAGGATGACACAGACATGACACACAGGAGGATGACACAGACATGACACACAGGAGGATGACAGACTTGACACACAGGAGGATGACACAGACATGAAACACAGGAGAATGACACAGACATGACACACAGGAGGATGACAGACTTGACACACAGGAGGATAACACAGACATGAAACACAGGAGGATGACAAGACATGAACACAGGAGGATGACACAGACATGACACACAGGAGGATGACACAGACATGAAACACAGGAGGATGACACAGACATGACACACAGGAGGATGACACAGACATGACACACAGGAGGATGACACAGACATTACACACAGGAGGATGACACAGACATTACACACAGGAGGATGACACAGACATTACACACAGGAGGATGACACAGACATTACACACAGGAGGATGACACAGACATTACACACAGGAGGATGACAGACATGACACACAGGAGGATGACACAGACATGAAACACAGGAGAATGACACAGACATGACACACAGGAGGATGACAGACTTGACACACAGGAGGATAACACAGACATGAAACACAGGAGGATGACAGACTTGACACACAGGAGGATACACAGACATGAAACACAGGAGGATGACACAGACATGAAACACAGGAGGATGACAGACTTGACACACAGGAGGATAACACAGACATGACACACAGGAGGATGACACAGACATGAAACACAGGAGGATGACAGACTTGACACACAGGAGGATAACACAGACATGAAACACAGGAGGATGACACAGACATGACACACAGGAGGATGACAGACTTGACACACAGGAGGATGACACAGACATGACACACAGGAGGATGACAGAGACATGACACACAGGAGGATGACACAGACATGACACACAGGAGGATGACACAGACATAACACAGGAGGATGACACAGACATGACACACAGGAGGATGACACAGCCACAGCCTCACGGAGGCTACAAATCTCAGGTCTCAGATATAAGTGAAGGAAAAGGGGGAAATATTGACTGAAATAAGAGGAGATGCGTGAGCTGGTTCCCTCAGCGTCTTGTAGGAGAGGTATTGTCTTCTTCCTTCACCACTGCCTTCACTGATGTTGTCTTCCTTCACTGCTGCCTTCACTGATGTTGTCTTCCTTCACTGCTGCCTTCACTGATGTGTCTTCCTTCACTGCGCTCACTGATGTTGTCCCTTCACCACTACTTAACGATGTCTTATTTCACCGCTGCCTTCACTGGTGTTGTCTTCCTTCACTGCCCCTTCACTGATGTTGTCTTCCTTCACTGCTGCCTTCACTGGGTTCTTCCTTCAGCTGCCTTACTAAAAAATTTGTCTTCCTTCACCACTGCCTTCACTGATGTCTTATTCCACCGCTGCCTTCACTGGTGTTGTCTTCCTTCACTGCTGCCTTCACTGATGTTGTCTTCCTTCACTGCTGCCTTCACTGATGTTGTCTTCCTTCCCTGCTGCCTTCACTGATGTTGTCTTCCTTCACCTGCCTTAACTGTTGTCTTCCTTCACCGCTGCCTTCACTGATGTTGTCTTCCTTCACTGCTGCCGTCACTGATGTTGTCTTCCTTCACTGCTGCCTTCTTCCGCTACTGCACTTCCTTCGCTAACCCCTGTTTCGACATTGTAGCTGATCCCTCGTGCGTCCGAAAGGTTTATGGAGAATACAGCATCTAGTCTAGCTGGTGGTTCGCTCTCACGTTTATTCCTTCGCATGTAGTCTTAGAAGCGTCTTTGCTCTCCGTACATGTGGCTTTTCATGAGGTTCTAGGTTTATTTCCAGCCGATTTCCTAGTGGTTAAAGCAGATTGGACTTGAATTAGATTATGCCTGGTCTAATTCTTCTTTATGATACTCTAACATGTTACTGTCGTACTCTTAGTGTGGAATTCCTGTTGTCTGGCAGTATCGGCCCTCCTGTTCTTGGTGCTAACGACTCCTTTTGTTTGTTGTTGGGTTGTGTATCACTGCGACGAGTGCATTCGCTCCTCCAGTTGTTAGAGTGCCAGTTACAGTCCTCAAATCACCAGTTAATCATTTCTTTGAAACTCTACTGATTTTCGACAAGTATGTTCCACTTCTCTCCTAGTTCCCTCTTTTTTTTTTCTTTTCCTCATTATATGATATCTGTTAGGAAATATAGCATCAGTTATTACTTCTGAAAATTCGGTCTTACTGAGTGATTATTATTTATTTCTCAGTTGTTTCAGTAAGATGTCTCATTGAGAATATATTAAAAGATCCTCGCATGTTTCAGCAACTATTATTACGTGTCACTGAAGTGTTTCGGTGAGACCGACTGTGTCACGCGTTGTTGTGGTGACCCTGGGTCACTGTCTCATCCCTGCGATGACTGGTCTTGTTTGTGATCTCATCCGAGATCTAACATCACCCACACAACTCTCGCCACCACGCACACTCTCACCACACACAAATTCTCGCCACCCACCACACATCCTCCCCCCCACCACACAACTTCCTCGCCACCCCCACCACATACCATCACCACCAAATAAGATCACACGCCTCCACCACCACCACGACACCATCACCCCCACCACCACAACCACTTCTCTCTCACCCACCTCCCATAACCACACTCAAACATCAAACACAAAACAAGCCGGAAAAGCCTCATTTTAAACCCAATTGTAGGGCTGCTTTCAACGAGGTCGCTCCTATCCCTGTTAATACCCGAACGAATACCCAATAGCCCACGGCCCTTTTGGGTAATATCCATCAGGTTTACATAGGTAATAGCAGTGGAGTGGCAAGATAGCGCCTGGGCCAATTCACCTCATCCCAGGGCCAACGGGCCACGATGCTCAAACAACGACCTTAGTTTAGCATACAAAGGATCTTGTGGGCATTACAGTTCATTGGGGGAACACTGAGGTGAGATTGGGGCGGCGGTGGCTGCTGCTAAGATGCCACAGTGCCTGGCATGCTGATTCCTGCAGCAGCACAGCGAGAGGAGGAGGAGGAGGAGGAGGCGAGAGGGAGAGAAGGGGGCAGAGAGAAGAAGAGGACAGAGGAGGAGGGAGGGAGGACAGAGGAGGCGACAGAAAGAGGAGGAGAAAGCAGGAGGGAGAGAAGAGAACAGAGGAGGAGGAGGAAAAGGAGAAGGGAGGGAGGACGGGAGGAGGAAAAAGTGGGAGGGACAGGAGAAGAAGGAGGAAAACATAATAGACGGAGGATGACGAAGAGGAGAGAGGAAAGGAGAAAGAAGGAGAGAAGGGAGGAAGGGAAGAGGAGGAAGAAGGAGGGAGGAGCGGAGGAAGAGGAAAGGAGGAAAAGAAGAGAAGATTGCGAGAAAATAAGAGGAAGAGTTGATTGGAGAAGCATAGAGAACAGAAGAGAGGGAGACTGATAAGAAGTCAGCAGAGAGCTAGGAACAGAGTGAAGAAGAGGAAGAAGCTGGAGGAAGAGGAAGAGGAGATAGAAGAATGGAGAATGCTGGAGGAAGGGATAGAAGAGGAAAGAAGAAGAGAGAAGAGAGAACATGGATACAGGAAGTTTGCCGACTGAAAATTCACAGACGAGGACTTGCGAGTTCACATGAGCTAACACGACCAGACTTTCCACGCTAGACTTTCCAGCCAGACTTTCCAGCCAGACTTTCCAGCCAGACTTTCACGCAGACTTTCCAGCCAGACTTTCCATGCCAGACTTTCCATGCAGACTTTCCAGCAGACTTTCCAGCTGACTTTCCAGGACTTTCCACGCGACAGACTTTCCATGCATGAGACTTTCCGCGAGACTTTCCAGCAGACTTTCCACGCGACTTCAGACTTTCCATGCCAGACTTTCCATAGACTCAGGACTTTCCAGAGCTTCCAGACTTTCCATGACTTTCCAGCTAGACTTTCCAGCTCAGACTTTCCATGCAACAGACTTTCCATGCTAGACTTTCCAGCCAGACTTTCCACAGACCGAGACTTTCCACGCCAGACTTTCCATGCAACTTTCCAGCAGACTTTCCATGCTAGACTTTCCACGCGACTCGAGACTTTCCATGCCAGACTTTCCATGGCTTCCTGAGACTTTCCACGCCAGACTTTCCAGCCTAGACTTTCCATGCTAGACTTTCCAGCTAGACTTTCCAGCAGACTTTCCATGCTAGACTTTCCAGCTAGACTTTCCAAGCCAGACTTTCCACGACTCAGACTTTCCATGACTCAGATGCTTTCCATGCTAGACTTTCCCTCGCCAGACTTTCCATGCTAGACTTTCCATGCTAGACTTTCCAGCAGACTTTCCATCAGACTTTCCATGCTAGACTTTCCAGCAGACTTTCCACGCAGACTTTCCATGCTAGACTTTCCATGCTGACTTTCCATGCTCCCATTTCCGGACTTTCCATGCTGACTTTCCACGCAGACTTTCCAGCTAGACTTTCCGCTAGACTTTCCAGCTAGACTTTCCACGCCAGACTTTCCATGCTGACTTTCCATGCCAGACTTTCCGCCAGACTTTCAGCTAGACTTTCCATGCCAGACTTCAGACTTTCCGCTGACTTTCCATGCTGACTTTCCGGACTTTCCAGCTTTCCATGCAGACTTTCCACGAGACTTTCCAGCGACTTTCCACCTAACTTTCCAGGACTTTCCACAGACTTTCCATGCTAGACTTTCCAGCCAGACTTTCCATGCTGACTTTCCACTGACTTTCCGCAGACTTTCATGCTAGACTTTCCAGGACTTTAACGCCAGACTTTCCATGCCAGACTTTCCAGGACTTCAGACTTTCCATGCTGACTTTCCACGCCAGAATTTCAATGCTGACTTTCCATGCAGACTTTCCACACTTCCAGGACTTTCCATGCTGACTTTCCCAACTTTCCATGCAGACTTTCCATGCAGACTTTCCACGCCAGACTTTCCATGCTAGACTTTCCATCTAGACTTTCCAGCCAGACTTTCCATGCTAGACTTTCCATGCCAGACTTTCCACGCAGACTTTCCAGCAGACTTTCCATGCTAGACTTTCCACGCAGACTTTCCACGCCAGACTTTCCATGCAGACTTTCCATGCCAGACTTTCCAGCCAGACTTTCCACGCAGACTTTCCATGCTAGACTTTCCACGCAGACTTTCCACTAGACTTTCCATGAGACTTTCCATGCAGCTTCAGGACTTTCCACGTCTAGACTTTCCACGCCAGACTTTCCACGCCAGACTTTCCATGCTAGACTTTCCACCAGACTTTCCACGCCAGACTTTCCATGCTAGACTTTCCACGCCAGACTTTCCATGCTAGACTTTCCATGCTAGACTTTCCACGCCAGACTTTCCCATTTGCTAGACTTTCCACGGACTTTCCCCATGCTAGACTTTCCACGTTTCAGGACTTTCCATGCTAGACTTTCCACGCCAGACTTTCCTGTTTCAGCAGACTTTCCATGCTAGACTTTCCACGCCAGACTTTCCATCGTTTCATGCAGACTTTCCACGCCAGACTTTCCATGCTAGACTTTCACCAGACTTTCCAGCTAGACTTTCCACGCAGACTTTCCCCAATTTCATAGACTTTCCACGCTTCATGGACTTTCCAGCTAGACTTTCCACGCTCCAGATTTCTAGTTTCCAGCAGACTTTCCGTAGACTTTCCACGCCAGACTTTCCATGCTAGACTTTCCATGCTAGACTTTCCTGACTTTCCACTAGACTTTCCACGCTAGACTTTCCAGCTAGACTTTCCAGGACTTTCCATGCTGACTTTCCGCAGACTTTCCATGCTAGACTTTCCAGCCAGACTTTCCAGACTTTCCAGCAGACTTCATGCTAGACTTTCCATGCTAGACTTTCCACCTAGACTTTCCATGCTAGACTTTCCATGCTAGACTTTCCACGCTAGACTTTTCACGCAGACTTTCCACGCCAGACTTTCCATGCTAGACTTTCCACGCAGACTTTCCATGCTAGACTTTCCACGCCAGACTTTCCATGCCAGACTTTCCAGCCAGACTTTCCATGCTAGACTTTCCACCAAGACTTTTCATGCTAGACTTTCCATGCTAGACTTTCCACGTCAGACTTTCCACGTCAGACTTTCCATGCTAGACTTTCCACGTCAGACTTTCCACGCCAGACTTTTCATGCTAGACTTTCCATGCTAGACTTTCCATGCCAGACTTTCCACGTCAGACTTTCCATGCTAGACTTTCCACGTCAGACTTTCCACGCCAGATTTTCCATGCAAGACTTTCCACTCCAGACTTTCCACGCAAGACTTTCCACGCCAGACTTTCCATGCTAGACTTTCCACGTCAGACTTTCCCGTCAGACTTTCCACGTCAGACTTTCCATACTAGACTTTCCGTGCTAGACTTTCCACGCCAGACTTTCCATGCTAGACTTTCCACGTCAGACTTTCACGTCAGACTTTCCATGCTAGACTTTCCCCCATTCTTTCTCAGACTTTCCACCAGACTTTCCACTCTAGACTATCCTGCCAGA
Source organism: Cherax destructor (assembly GCA_009830355.1). Taxonomy (NCBI): domain Eukaryota; kingdom Metazoa; phylum Arthropoda; class Malacostraca; order Decapoda; family Parastacidae; genus Cherax; species Cherax destructor. The sequence goes on along the minus strand of WNWK01000209.1, from coordinate 609,092 downwards.
CTTTCCACCCTAGATTTCCACGTCAGACTTTCTACTCAAGATTTTCCACGCCAAATTTCTCCAGAGTTTCCACCAAACTTTCCACCAGACTTTCCAGGCTAGACTTTCCGCTCCAGACTTTCCACACCAGACTTTCCACGCCAGACTTTCCATGCAATACTTTCCAGGCTAGACTTTCCATGCCATACTTTCCATGCAATACTTTCCAGGCTAGACTTTCCATGCCATACTTTCCACTCTAGACTTTCCGCACCAGACTTTCCAGGCTAGACTTTCCACACCAGACTTTCCACATCAGACTTTCCACGCCAGACTTTCCATGCAATACTTTCCAGGCTAGACTTTCCATGCAATACTTTCCACGCTAGACTTTCCACGCTAGACTTTCCATGCTAGACTTTCCACGCCAGACTTTCCATGCTAGACTTTCCATGCCAGACTTTCCACGCCAGACTTTCCATGCTAGACTTTCCATGCCAGACTTTCCACGCTAGACTTTCCACGCTAGACTTTCCATGCTAGACTTTCCACGCCAGACTTTCCACGCCAGACTTTCCATGCCAGACTTTCCACGCCAGACTTTCCACGCCAGACTTTCCACGCTAGTCTTTCCACGCTAGACTTTCCACGCTAGACTTTCCATGCTAGACTTTCCATGCCAGACTTTCCATGCTAGACTTTCCATGCTAGACTTTCCACGCCAGACTTTCCATGCTAGACTTTCCACGCCAGACTTTCCACGCCAGACTTTCCATGCCAGACTTTCCACGCCAGACTTTCCACGCCAGACTTTCCATGCTAGACTTTCCACGCCAGACTTTCAATGCTAGACTTTCCATGCTAGACTTTCCACGCCAGACTTTCCACGCAAGACTTTCCATGCTAGACTTTCCACGCCAGACTTTCCATGCTAGACTTTCCATGCTAGACTTTCCACGCCAGACTTTCCATGCTAGACTTTCCATGCTAGACTTTCCACGCCAGACTTTCCATGCTAGACTTTCCATGCTAGACTTTCCATGCTAGACTTTCCACGCCAGACTTTCAATGCTAGATTTTCCATGCTAGACTTTCCACGCCAGACTTTCCATGCTAGACTTTCCATGCTAGACTTTCCACGCTAGACTTTCCACGCTAGACTTTCCACGCTAGACTTTCCATGCTAGACTTTCCACGCCAGACTTTCCATGCTAGACTTTCCATGCTAGACTTTCCATGCTAGACTTTCCACGCTAGATTTTCCACGCTAGACTTTCCACGCCAGACTTTCCATGCTAGACTTTCCACGCCAGACTTTCCATGCTAGACTTTCCATGCTAGACTTTCCATGCTAGACTTTCCACGCTAGACTTTTTACGCTAGACTTTCCACGCCAGACTTTCCATGCTAGACTTTCCACGCCAGACTTTCCATGCTAGACTTTCCACGCCAGACTTTCCACGCCAGACTTTCCACGCCAGACTTTCCATGCTAGACTTTCCATGCTAGACTTTCCACGCTAGACTTTCCATGCTAGACTTTCCATGCTAGACTTTCCACGCTAGACTTTTCACGCTAAACTTTCCACGCCAGACTTTCCATGCTAGACTTTCCACGCCAGACTTTCCATGCTAGACTTTCCACGCCAGACTTTCCATGCCAGACTTTCCACGCCAGACTTTCCATGCTAGACTTTCCACGCCAGACTTTTCATGCTAGACTTTCCATGCTAGACTTTCCACGTCAGACTTTCCACGTCAGACTTTCTATGCTAGACTTTCCACGTCAGACTTTCCACGCCAGACTTTTCATGCTAGACTTTCCATGCTAGACTTTCCACGCCAGACTTTCCACGTCAGACTTTCCATGCTAAACTTTCCACGTCAGACTTTCCACGCCAGACTTTCCATGCTAGACTTTCCACGTCAGACTTTCCACGCCAGACTTTCCACGTCAGAATTTCCATGCTAGACTTTCCACGTCAGACTTTCCCCGTCAGACTTTCCACGTCAGACTTTCCATACTAGACTTTCCATGCTAGACTTTCCACGCCAGACTTTCCATGCTAGACTTTCTACGTCAGACTTTCTACGTCAGACTTTCCATGCTAGACTTTCCACGCCAGACTTTCCTCTCCAGACTTTCCACTCCAGACTTTCCACTCTAGACTATCCTCGCCAGACTTTCCACCCTAGACTTTCCACGTCAGACTTTCTACTCTAGATTTTCCACGCCAGAATTTCTACAACAGAGTTTCCACACCAGACTTTCCACGCCAGACTTTCCAGGCTAGACTTTCCACGCCAGACTTTCTAGGCTAGACTTTCCGCTCCAGACTTTCCACACCAGACTTTCCGCTCCAGACTTTCCACACCAGACTTTCCACGCCAGACTTTCCATGCAATACTTTCCAGGCTAGACTTTCCATGCCATACTTTCCACTCTAGACTTTCCGCACCAGACTTTCCAGGCTAGACTTTCCACACCAGACTTTCCACACCAGACTTTCCACGCCAGACTTTCCATGCATACTTTCCAGGCTAGACTTTCCATGCCATACTTTCCACTCTAGACTTTCCGCACCAGACTTTCCAGGCTAGACTTTCCACACCAGACTTTCCACACCAGACTTTCCACGCCAGACTTTCCATGCCATACTTTCCAGGCTAGACTTTCCATGCCATACTTTCCACTCTAGACTTTCCGCACCAGACTTTCCAGGCTAGACTTTCCACACCAGACTTTCTACGCCAGATGGCACTTGCTTTCTAAATGTTTAGTTACCTGTTTGAGCTTTTGAGATGAACGGGGTTGAGTTATAGCTCTCGATCCCTCAGTTATACTTGTAGGCGTGCGCAGATCTCTCTATATACACCTTTATGTGGATTGTATGTGTGTGTACTCACCTAGTTGTGGTTGCAGGGGTCGAGTCATAGCTCCTGGCTTCGTGTGTTGTGTGATACCAATTGTACTCACCTAATTGTGGTTGCAGGGGTCGAGTCATAGCTCCTGGCCCCGCCTCTTCACTGATTGCTACTAGGTCCTCTCTCTCCCTGCTCCATGAGCCTTATCAAACCTCGTCTTAAAGCTATGTATGGTTCCTGCCTCCACTACGTCACTTTCTAGACTATTCCACTTCCTGACAACTCTATGACTAAAGAAATACTTCCTAACATCTCTTTAACTCATCTGAGTCTTGAACTTCCAACTGTGACCCCTTGTTTCTGTGTCCCCTCTCTGGAACATCCTGTCTCTGTACACCTTGTGTGTGTGTGTGTGTGTGTGTGTGTGTGTGTGTGTGTGTGTGTGTGTGTGTGTGTGTGAGTTTTCAGGGCTCCTCACGGAACGAGGTAGTGCCTAGATTATTATTACCTTTTTAATTATTATTATTATTATTATTTTATTATTATTAATATTATTATTATTATTATTATTATTATTATTATTATTATTATTATTATTATTATTATTATTATTATTATTATTATTATTATTATTATTATTATTATTATTATTAATATTATTATTATTATTATTATTATTATTATTATTATTATTAATATTATTATTATTATTATTATTATTATTATTATTATTATTATTATTATTATTATTATTATTATTATTATTATTATTCATGTTAAGCGCTAAACCCACGTGGGTCACTCAGCGCAAGTCGTGGTGGAGGCTCGATTCTCCGTCTGCCGAGCGGAAGACAGTCGCGCTGCCTATTTGCACTCACCTAGTGTCCCCGGACATAGCCAGCAGAAACGTCAAAAGAAAAAAAAATTGATTTGGCTTAATCTAACCTAAAGACAAGTTTCGATTCCTTACAGTGTCTCTTGATCCCATATACGTTGACTTGACAAAGTGTAGAGGCAATTTTAATGGAGTCTCTGTGCTAGGAGGTCTTACCGTGAACCTAAAGAGGTCGAATAGGTTAGAGGGGTGTGTGATCTTCTTAACCTATCCCTTGAACCTCAAGATGATCTTAAGGGACATCGTTAATGTGATGTGGGAAGGGGGGGGGGGTTCGATTTTCCTAGCTCTTCACTTGAACCTAAAGATGCCAGAGATTCTGACTCCTTATCGCCTCTCTTGAACCTACTGACGTCGTCAGGAGAGCATTCTGGGAGGCGTTCCACCTCTCTAAAGTCACTTTCTGAACCTATATATGCCGGGTTGCAATCGTTTTCGTGGGTGTTGTCTAATACAGTGCCAAGCAGTGATCGTTACTCCATCTCCCCATCCCTCCTCTGCCCCCATTACCGCCACCTCGGGCACAAACAATGCCGCTGGGCACAGAAAAACACAGCACTTGATATTTCTACCCCCAGACAAGGGATGTTCAACAGACGCCTCTGTCAAGCTGGTGGCTGGGAATCTTGGAATGTATTCGTTAAGGTCACTAAGTCTCACAAGGGCTGGCAGTATTAACCCGAAATAGTATACAAACTAAGCTGTTTTCTTTGAGTTAATCGTTAGTTCTCGTGGTCTCTCCTATGTACGTTCTTCGGGTTGCATGCTATCTCGTGTTTTTATCGTGCACTCTCGTTGTTACGTTCTTCGCGTTTCTTCGCTTCAGGTGTTCTCTATTTCTCTTAGCGTCGTTTCGTTACTACGTTATTTCGTTGGTACTTACTCTGGCAGACAACAGAAAAGGTAAACCTGACATATATCTTAGTTACTTCCCACCAAACATGGTTGTCGAGGGAACCTACGTTGGGTTACTGACACAAAATGGGAACCTCAGCAACCTTTTTTTTTTTTTTAAAAATCCCTGTCACTCAGGGTTCACTCCTAGCCAGAACATTATATGGAAATTTAAGACTCGCTTCTTGAAATCCAAGACTCACATGAGTTAATATGGCTACCAAAACTTATTCCTTGGGTAATATTGACAATTGGGTAAATATTTTGTTGTGATAATTGGTGTAAAACCGACAGATATTTTGTTAGTGGGTTTGTGTTATAGAAGGAACTGCCTAGTATGGGCCAGTAGGCCTGCTGCAGTGTTCCTCCTTTCTTATATTCTTATGTAAATAGGTGCCCTCGGGGAGGGGGGGGAGGAATAGGAGGCAATAACAAGATAAACAATAGGCACCAACATGTACTGAACACTATACATACAAAGGGGAAAAAATCATTTTTTTTTTTTTGCGTTAGCTGGATACATCAGAACAACACAAGAAAGGAGGAGCACAGCAGTAGGCCTACTGGCCCATACTAGGCAAGTCCTTCTCAAACCCAAACACGAAAACAAACATTCGCCCAACCCATTTTTCAATGGTACCTGACGAGGCGTCACTGTGGATTCTGCAAGAGGCGGCAGCATCTCTGTCACAACCCACACGGGTTTACCTCTCCATTGAAGCACAAATAATATTCACTTCTCTCGTTTGCTGATTCGTCTTAATTTTTAATTGTTGGAGATACTGAGAGGTTATACCTTAAAATACAGTGCAAAACCGAGGTGGATACAGTGAGGGCGTACATCAATAGTGACATCAGTTTCGCTTGAGAGTAGGGGCAGGAGCATCAACTGACATCCCTGGCTTGTGAGAGCAGGGAGAGGGACATCAACTGACATCCCTGGCTTGTGAGAGCAGGGAGAGGGACATCAACTGACATCCCTGGCTTGTGAGACAGGAGAGGACATCAACTGACATCCCTGGCTTGTGAGAGCAGGGAGAGGGACATCAACTGACATCCCTGGCTTGTGAGAACAGGAAGAGGGACATCAACTGACATCCCTGGCTTGTGAGAGCAGGGAGAGGGACATCAACTGACATCCCTGGCTTGTGAGACAGGGAGAGGGACATCAACTGACATCCCTGGCTTGTGAGAGCAGGGAGAGGGACATCAACTGACATCCCTGGCTTGTGAGAACAGGAAGAGGGACATCAACTGACATCCCTGGCTTGTGAGAGCAGGGAGAGGGACATCAACTGACATCCCTGGCTTGTGAGACAGAGAGAGGGACATCAACTGACATCCCTGGCTTGTGAGACAGGGAGAGGGACATCAACTGACATCCCTGACTTGTGAGAGCAGAAAGAGGGACATCAACTGACATCCCTGGCTTGTGAGAACAGGGAGAGGGACGTCAACTGACATCCCTGGCTTGTGAGAGCAGGGAGAGGGACATCAACTGACATCCCTGGCTTGTGAGAGCAGGGAGAGGGACATCAACTGACATCTCTGGCTTGTGAGAACAGGGAGAGGGACGTCAACTGACATCCCTGGCTTGTGAGAACAGGAGAGGGACATCAACTGACATCCCTGGCTTGTGAGACAGGGAGAGGGACATCAACTGACATTCCTGGCTTGTGAGAACAGGGAGAGGGACATCAACTGACATCCCTGGCTTGTGAGAGCAGGAAGAGGGACATCAACTGACATCCCTGGCTTGTGAGAGTAGGAAGAGGGACATCAACTGACATCCCTGGCTTGTGAGACAGGGAGAGGGACATCAACTGACATCCCTGCCTTGTGAGAGCAGGGAGAGGGACATCAACTGACATCCCTGGCTTGTATAACAGGGAGAGGGACATCAACTGACTTCCATGGCTTGTGAGAGCAGGGAGAGGGACATCAACTGACATCCCTGGCTTGTATAACAGGGAGAGGGACATCAACTGACTTCCATGGCTTGTGAGAGCAGGAAGAGGGACATCAACTGACATCCCTGGCTTGTGAGAGCAGGAAGAGGGACATCAACTGACATCCCTGGCTTGTGAGACAGGGAGAGGGATATCAACTGACATCCCTGGCTTGTGAGAACAGGGAGAGGGACATCAACTGACATCCCTGGCTTGTGAGAACAGGGAGAGGGACATCAACTGACATCCCTGGCTTGTGAGAGCAGGAAGAGGGACATCAACTGACATCCCTGGCTTGTGAGACAGGGAGAGGGACATCAACTGACATCCCTGGCTTGTGAGACAGGGAGAGGGACATCAACTGACATCCCTGGCTTGTGAGAGCAGGAAGAGGGACATCAAAAGTATGTGAATAAATACTTTACAAAACCCACAAATTGATAAATGAGAAACTTGTACAACATCTGCGTATCTTTATCCAAGAAACGTTTCGCCAGCCAGTGACTTCTTCAGTCCAATGCAGAAAAATGGTGAAAGATGAGGAGAAGTTTGAGGTAGTCAGTCCTTCAGCCTGGAGTCGAAGTGTTCAGTCGATCAGTCTGGACAAAAGTCCAGCACATTAGCGGAGATGAGTCTTATACACTGATGACAGATGAGGTGGAGCAGTGGTAGGCGGCGTCTGTATTGGAAGGTCGTGTCTTCAGATTAGACAAGTTTTAAAGAAATCCCTGCATAAAGGTCTCATGATGCTGTGTCTGACACGATGTGAATAAATGGTTCACAGAACCGATAAGTTGATAAATGAGACACTGGTAAACCATCTGGGTATCTTTAATGAGGGAGGGACGTCAAGAGACTGACATCCCTCTCATGTGAGGTTCAAGAAGGAACATCAAGAGACTGACATCCCTCTCATGTGAGGTTCAAGGAGGAATATCAAGAAACTGACATACCTCTCATGTGAGGTTCAAGGAGGAACATCAAGAAACTGACATACCTCTCATGTGAGGTTCAAGGAGGAACATCAAGAGACTGACATACCTCTCATGTGAGGTTCAAGGAGGAACATCAAGAGACTGACATACCTCTCATGTGAGGTTCAAGGAGGAGCTTCAATAGACTGACATACCTCTCATGTGAGGTTCAAGAAGGAACATCAAGAAACTGACATACCTCTCATGTGAGGTTCAAGGAGGAACATCAAGAAACTGACATACCTCTCATGTGAGGTTCAGGGATGAGCATCAATAGACTGACATACCGCTCATGTGAGGTTCAAGGAAGAACATCAAGAGACTGACATACCTCTCATGTGAGGTTCAAGGAGAAACATCAAGAGACTGACATACCTCTCATGTGAGGTTCAAGGAGGAACATCAAGAGATTGACATACCGCTCATGTGAGGTTCAAGGAAGAACATCAAGAGACTGACATACCTCTCATGTGAGGTTCAAGAAGGAACATCAAGAAACTGACATACCTCTCATGTGAGGTTCAAGGAGGAACATCAAGAAACTGACATGCCTCTCATGTGAGGTTCAGGGAGGAGCATCAATAGACTGACATACCGCTCATGTGAGGTTCAAGGAAGAACATCAAGAGACTGACATACCTCTCATGTGAGGTTCAAGGAGAAACATCAAGAGACTGACATACCTCTCATGTGAGGTTCAAGGAGGAACATCAAGAGACTGACATACCGCTCATGTGAGGTTCAAGGAAGAACATCAAGAGACTGACATACCTCTCATGTGAGGTTCAAGGAGGAACATCAAGAGACTGACACCTCTCATGTGAGGTTCAAGGAGGAACATCAAGAGACTGACATACCTCTCATGTGAGGTTCAAGGAGGAACATCAAGAGACTGACATACCTCTCATGTGAGGTTCAAGGAGGAACATCAAGTGAGTGACATACCTCTCATGTGAGGTTCGAGGAACATCAAGAGACTGACATACCTCTCATGTGAGGTTCAAGGAGGAACATCAAGAGAGTGACATACCTCTCATGTGAGGTTCAAGGAGGAACATCAAGAGACTGACATACCTCTCATGTGAGGTTCAAGGAGGAACATCAAGAGAATGACATACCTCTCATGTGAGGTTCAAGGAGGAACATCAAGAGAGTGACATACCTCTCATGTGAGGTTCAAGGAGGAACATCAAGAGAGTGACATACCTCTCATGTGAGGTTCAAGGAGGAACATCAAGAGACTGACATACCTCTCATGTGAGGTTCAAGGAGGAACATCAAGAGACTGACATACCTCTCATGTGAGGTTCAGGAGGAACATCAAGAGAGTGACCACAAAAAACACTGCTGACACAAGACTCACCAAGTTTTACACAGGGCGTCAAAAATCCTTGATAGCAGGTAGGTAGTGGCTCCCCTGACGTCAGGGAGAGGCGCAGGAGAAACAAGGGAAGTAAAAGTAGAGAGGAAAAGGAGGAGAAGAAGAAGAAGAAGACGAAGAGAAGAAGAAGAAGAAAAGAAGAAGAAGAAGAAGAAGAAGAAGAAGAAGAAGAAGAAGAAGAAGAAGAAGAAGAAGAAGAAGAAAAGAAGAAGAAAAAAGAAGAAGCAGCATCAGTAGTAGTTGTGACATTTACGGGGCACGAGGAGGAAGAATAGAAGGAGGAAGAGAAGGACGAGGAAGATGGGGAGAAGACATAAGTTTTCGCCATTAATTAGCAGCTCTCTCTCTCTCTCCCTTCCTCTCTCTCCTTCCCCCTCTCTCTCTCTCTCTCTCTCTCTCTCTCTCTCTCTCTCTCTCTCTCTCTCCCTCCTTCTCCCTCCCTGCCAGTTTTACTCTCATAAACTCTTTATAGCACATCTGAGGAATTCGACCCCAGAGATTGGACGTAGTGATAAATATTAATCAAATCCCATTTTGTGTTCCTTCCTCCCCCACCACGTGACCCACCTGAATGTTATGGTGGGGAGGTGGGGAGAGGAGAGGAGGCAGAGAGACAGCTACACGGAAGAGGCAGAGAGAGAGAGAGAGAGAGAGAAGGGTAGGGGAATGAGAGGGAGAAAGAATGAATGAATAGGAGACAGAAAAAATGAGAGGGGGAGAGAATGGTAAGAAAGAGTAAAGAGTGAGAAGTAGTAAGAGAGAGAGAGAGAAATAACTCATTACAAGAGCACAGTCACCAGTACTGCTGGTCGAGGAAGCTAAATTGAAAGGCAAGACCAGGAACCGTGACTCGACCCTCCCCTCGAATACAAATAAGTAAATACATGAATTATTTTAAAAGATATAGATACAAGAATTACGTAACGGCACTGATACCGTCGCGGCTGGTACGGCGTGGTTGTGACGTCGTGGTTGTGACGTCGTGGTTGTGACGTCGTGGTTGTGACGTTGTACTTGTGACGTCGTGGCTGTGACGTCGTGGCTGTGACGTCGTGGTTGTGACGTCGTGGTTGTGACGTCGTGGTTGTGACTTCGTGGCTGTGACGTCGTCTTTGTGACGTCTGCTGTTGTGGGTTGTGTACTTGGATAAGATTAAAGAACGCCACCAGCATACCTCTGTTCCTACAACTACAAACAGGTGAGCAAAATACGTAGAACCTAGGAGACATGATCAGAACATACCAGATACACAAAGGACTTAATGGAGTAGACAGAGACTGTTAGACAGGTCTCCAATACTACTACTACTACTAATAATGATAACAATAATAATAATAATCATAATAATAATAATCATAATAATCAGAGAGTACATCATCACATCAGAGTACATCACATCAGCGAGTACATCTTCACATCAGAGAGTACATCATCACATCAGAGAATACATCTTCACATCAGAGAGTACATCATCCCATCCGAGAGTACATCTTCACATCAGAGAGTACATCTTCACATCAGAGAGTACATCTTCACATCAGAGAGTACATCTTCACATCAGAGAGTACATCTTCACATCAGAGAGTAAATCTTCACATCAGAAATTACATCTTCACATCAGAGAGTACATCTTCAATTCAGAGTACATCTTCACATCAGAGAGTACATCTTCACATCAGAGAGTACATCTTCACATCAGAGAGTACATCTTCACATCAGAGAGTACATCTTCACATCAGAGAGTACATCTTCACATCAGAGAGTACATCTTCAGCAAGCAGGAGTCCAAGTGAGAACGGGATATCAGGAGAAAAGACACTTTCAAGTTATATTGAGATCTTACCACTTCAGTAAGTGTTCGTAAGACAGTTCCTGGAGATCTTACCACTTTAGTAAATGTTCGTAAGACAGTTCCAGGAGATCTTACCACCTCAGTAAGTGTTCGTAAGACAGTGCCTGGAGATCTTACCACTTTAGTAAATGTTCGTAAGACAGTTCCAGGAGATCTTACCACCTCAGTAAGTGTTCGTAAGACAGTGCCTGGAGATCTCCACATCAGTAAGTGTTCGTAAGACAGTGCCTAGAGATCTTACCACTTCAGTAAGCGTCTGTAACACAGTGTATCAAGTCGATTCTACACTCCAGGTGGGTCGCAGCCTCCATGATGCCTGGCTACACCTCCTGGCTTGCTCCATCTCCTCCGAGAACACACACACACACACACACACACAAACACATGTTCTGCAACAGGTCAACCAAGTGAATCATCCAGCACATGCATACACTTCCCACACGTGTATTAAGTCAGACAACTGTCTAACCTTTGTGAACTTTTGTTATTATTATTATTATTATTATTATTATTATTATTATTATTATTATTATTATTATTATTATTATTATTGGTAGTAGCAGTAGCAGTAGTAGTAATGATGTTGCTGTTGTTGTTGTTGATATTATTATTATTATTATTATTATTATTTTCTTCTTCTTCTTCTTCTTCTTCTTCTTCTTATTATTATTATTATTATTATTATTATTATTATTATTATTATTATTATTATTATTATTATTATTATTATTATTATTATTATTGTCACTATTATTATTGTCACTATTATTATTATTATTATTGTCACTATTATTATTATTATTATTGTCACTTATTATTACTATTATTATTAAATTAATTTTAATATTTCTAATACATCAATATTACACGCATCTGTCGTTACAAGGTAGAAATTAACAATACGTAATAAATGGGTCAGGTTAACGAAGGGAGTTGTGGGCGGGTGGGTGGGCTTTGGGTGGGTGGCAGTTTCGGGGCGGCAGAAGCAGCCAGGTTTGCATACTGAATATTCAAGCAGGACCACGGTAGCGGTTTATGGCTGCCCAATAAACTGAAAATAAAAAAAAAAAAAAAAGGAAGGGGGGGATGGGAGGGTGGATAGTGTCGTAGTGAGTGGCCAGCCTTTAGCCACCGCCGGGGCGGCCAGCCTTGGCCACCATCCCCACTACCCCTCCCCTGCCTGTATATTATTCATATGAGGGAGATATCTATATATGTATAAAAAGAGAGAGAGAGAGAAGAGATAACAGCTTGCAATAAATGTGGCAGACCAGTGTCCAGACCTGGGATGTGAGCTCTCTCTCTTTCTCTCACTCTCTCTCTCTCTCTCTCTCTCTCTCTCTCTCTATCTATCTATCTCTCTCTCTCTCTCTCTCTCTCCCTGTTTCCCCTCTCTCACACATTCTTATTTTCCATTACACTTCAGGAGAGTGAGTGAAAGAGAAGAGAGAGAGAGAGAAAGAGAGAGAGGACCAAACTCGTTTTCACATCATTAATGCAGCCTGGCGGGATCTCGTAAAACAGCAGCCGGGCGCAAGCACGACATGCGTACGTTTACGCAGCGCTGCCACTGATGGAGCCGAGGGAATGCGTAACAAGCTAGAGGGAGGAGGCGGCGTAACTAAGTAGTTGTGAGGTATAACTAGCTGGGGAGAAGCTTAACTACCTGGAGATGTTGTTAGGTATTATGTAGGATAATGTGTGAGTGTATATATATATATATATATATATATATATATATATATATATATATATATATATATATATATATGTATATATATATATATATATATATATATATATATATATATATATATATATATATATATATATATATATATAGAGTAAGAGATCTCAGGAGATTCTTTCAGAGGGTCTCAAGAGCTTCCCTCATCAGATCAAGATTGACTACCTCCTACTCTCTAGTCCAGTGGTTCTCAAACTTCCTTTGTTGTCCTATTCAGTCTTTTTACCACATGTCTGAATGTTAGTCTTCCCTTCCCAGGATTGTCTGACTCAAAAGATGCACTCCAAATAATATACATGTGATACTGAAAATCTTTCATTCTTTGTTCTATATTAGTACGTGGAGTTTTACAAATTTAATAACCATAGAAAATGTTGGCTTTTGATTTTTAAAACGAATAAAGGTATTTTTGTTATATTAATAACTAATTAGCAGATTAAAGTTACTGAAGAACACTTCAGTAAACAAAAGGTTTAATAGAATGCCAGGGTGTTCTTGTTTATTTTCTTCTGATGTAGATCGCAGTCAATGAGAAACCTGTGATTGTTTTTTGACTTCGTCAGTTCCTGGAGACGTGGAGAGGTGCTTGGAAAGGCCCAACACTGGTCATTCTCAACCTCCAATCTACATTGTTGCTTCGTTTTGATTTGCAACAGAGTTGGAAAGTCTGACTCATAAAGATATGTCAACACAAATGGAAGCAATGCATTGATAGCTCTTTCTGCTACATTTGGGAAGGAGTGGCACATCAAGGGCCACAATTATGTGACTTATTTCTCATCCAACACATCTCTTGCTCCTGAATCAGTCTTCAGATCCAGAAATTCATCTTGACAATCATCAGGAACTTTTTTCAACCGACAATTTATAAGTGTTTCTTACTAAATCCGATTCCTCATCACTGAGTTTAGGAAATTAGCGGCTGAATTCGTTTTCCAGTGATAATTTGAGCTCATCTCTAAGTTCAGATACTCGCTCATTTACATTCCCTCTTAAAAGTCATTCGAACATTTCTATGGAAATGAAGCAAATAATGGTGTGAATCCAGGTCAATACTGCTTGAAAAGTAGTGAGTTAAGAGCTCCTCCTTTGACAAAATTCACGATTTGAATTGTTTGCTCCAAAACCCTCTCCAGGTAGAGCAGCTGGAAGTGTTTCAGAGACCTGTGCCTGACGTTGGATCATACAATGAATGCCTTTCACTTTTGGAGTTGCTTTTCCACACAAACTTGAAATCCAGATTTTGTCCCCAACACAGCTGATGCTCAGTCTGTGCAGCATCCACACACACATTATCAAACAAAAGAAGAAACCTTTTCGAAAATATCTGAGGCCTTGGTAGATATTTCGACAAAAGAGAAACTAGTCTTCAAGTGAACCTGAGTGAACATTTCTTGCAAACACCAGCAACTGAGAACACGATTCGACATCGGTCCTTTCATGGAGTTAAATTGAAAATAAGCCAGATGCTGCAGACTTGATCTCCTTTATAACTTGATCCTTGTTGACAGTGGCCATGTTGCTGATCCTCCTTTGAACAATACTGTTTGATAGTGAAGCTGTTGCAAGTTTTTTTTTCTCCAGTCCATTTCCCAGCACAATTTTCACCATTTTGTGAATGCAACATTTGATCAATGTTTCCCCAATTGCATGTTTTTTTTTCCTGCTTTGCTGCCTCCAGTGTTACGACATAAGAAGCTTCAATAACATCTTGGATCATTTCTTGGAAGATCCCTGTGGAATCCAGCTTCATCTTTTTGAGAACATTTCCACGACGTTCCTAAAAGCTTTTTGCCCTGGCGTTGAGGATGAACATTTTGCAAATGCTGATTCAACTTTGTCGTTTTCGTAGGATCATTTGACAAAATGTTGCTACAAATAACACATTGAGGAATTTCTTCTCCATTAATGATGACGGATGTGAAACCACATTGAATATATGAATCATCGTGCTCTCTTTTTTTTTAGCTCTCATGATAGGTTTCAAATTCCGTAAACAGAAGACAAGAATAAGTCAGATAAAAAGTGAAATATTTATCTTCATTTTTAATTTAATCTGAGACATTCAATAAACTTTATTGACTGTCTCAGATGAAATTAAAAAACTGCAATTCTACAGATTGTACATAATCTACAAGACATCACACTTTGTTGAGTGGTCCCAATTACCCCTGAAACACCCTAAAATTCCCCCTAGAGAGGCATTTCCCCCAGTTGAGAACCCGTGCTCCAGACAATAACCCTTACGGGCTTGACGCTTCATAATAATAATAATAATAATAATAATAATAATAATAATAATAATAATAATAATAATAATAATAATAATAATAATAATAATAATAATAATCTGCCTTTTTTCTTCGTTTACATGTGTGAGTGGGGAAAGGGGAGAGATCTTACATAGTATGTATATTAGTGAATATAATTACACGAGAGTGAGTTGGATCGTCGAAATTCCCGTCTCGCTAGAAGTCTTCGCGTCAGCGTCATCCTCGACCCACACGTCAAATTTCGCGAGTGTGGACCTGGCCACCGAAAGATGTATATCTCTCTGTGTATATACACCGAGAGGTGTGTATATCTCTCACTGTATATACACAAGAGGTCTGTGTATCTCTAAGTGCATATTTACCGAGAGTTTGTAAAAATTCTTAATTTAGGGATTAAAATATTCTTGACTGGCGTTCAGTACCTCAGTCTTGACGAATCTGAAGCGTAGGAGGAAGAGGGACTTCTACATACTGGAGTCTGATAAGATGCAGCAGTCGACGGCATCGTCACAGGTGGGCGGGACCCACTATGAAAAGTAGGTCATGTTGACGTGCTGGGCCAGAGTTTAGAAAATAGGTTAGCAAAGCCACTAGTTGGAGAAACATCTTCAAGCAAAGACACCTAGATGTCGCACATGTGTCTAATTCTTAGCCAACCTACGTCTTTCCTATTTTGACTGTTTTTTTTTCTCCACTGTCGTTACCTCATCGTCCACGTCTCTCCTGAATAAGCAAACACTTCCATCCATCACTGGACAGGTTTGGAATTTCTTGGATAACTTTACCTCTATTTAATTTTAACTCTTTAAGCTGAGGTAAGCCTCAACACCCAGTTCTTTTTTTCCCCTCCAGCCAGTGTTGAAATAGTTCTTCTGGTAATCCCTTGTGTTCTCTCTTTCGCTCTTTCTCTCTCTTCAAACACGACCATGAATTGCAAAAGGGATGGATTTTCACCAGAGGTCCGCACGGAAATAACGACAAAAAGTGTCGTCCAGACCTATAAAACGACATCCTTTGCTTCCTCCGTCGTTTTTTCTTTTTTTTTAGGGGTTAGGGGGGGATAGTCACAAAAGCCTGGGATGAAAGAGGGACAGGGAGGGAGAGGGATAGGCAGAGAGAGGATGGGGAAAAATGTATTGTGTTGGTGTATGTTGAGCGATGGGAGCAATAAAATGCTTCAGCATGCTGACCCAACCCTCCGAAGTGAGTCTTTCCAGGTCCTCCGTCTTGCAAGGACTCTCTCTCTCTCTCTCTCTCTCTCTCTCTCAAACTCTCTCTCTCTCAAGAAAGTACTCAAAGACCACCTCTAGAGTCTGTAAAAAAAAGGTCTATAGCTATGGAATACATTCCCCACAATACATCAATAATCTGCATGCAACAGAGTTCGTGGGGGCATCAACGAACTTGCAACACGAACGACCGTATGGCGAATTAAAAATCTTGTCTCTACCTGAAAGACAATCCACTTTTGGAGTGGGCCGTAGACTGACCCTGCTCGACCCTCACACCTCCTTCATGTTTTCTACTTTCCTTTATGTCCTCTTCTCCTCCACTTTATGTCTTCTTCCCTACATATTTTCTACCCCTTTCCTTCACGTTTTCTTCACAAGAGCCACAGAATAATGCCAGGTCAAGCAGGATGTTTACACTGTCAGGTGTATATATATCTTAGTGCATATACACTGAAATTTTTACTTATATCCTTGTTTTAGGTATTAAAATATTCTTGGCTGGTGGTGAACAGTTGACATAACATTATATATATATATATATATATATATATATATATATATATATACTATATATATATATATATATGTTACAACACCTGGACAACCGTTTACAACACCTTATTATTTTAGTTACGCTGCGTTTATGTTATAATATAATAGTAGCGTAACTAAAATACTCTATAATTACGGTCTCTTCATTCAGTCACTCTTAGATTAGACTTTCAATTTCTCCTTAAACCCTGATATATAAATCCCCCCATTTCTCTATATAATAATACCACTCCTTTAGTTAGATATATTGGTTAGGCTGGAGGGCTTTTTATTCTTTTTTTATTATTGTTTTTTTAATAGAGCGGAAAAATGGCACAGTCGCGTGAAAAAATATTTATTTAAAAAACTTGGAGATCTTTTAAATCACAAAATATAAATACAGTCAAATGTTTTTTAAACGCTGATTAGCGGTATTATTTTCGTAACTCTACGAGTGCGGTTGAGTGGCAGAAAGTTCTTTATAGTGAATAATAAATGGGATGGATTTCTGAGCTCCATTACAGTGTTTGGGTAATTAGTGATGAATGATCGATTGAGTGATTCAGGCAGATTGGAAGTCACCGGGGAAGCTGCCCTTGCGGTCTAACCGCACCGTCACTCAGACGTTATATTGCCAGAAAGCTGTGGGTGTCTCGCTTTAAATCATGCATATGTGTTGATACGAAGAGGTAAACCAGTGTGTGGGTCATCAGTGCAAGGGGTGGTGTGCAGGCTCGCTCCTCCGTCCACTATTGACAAAACAGGGAACGTCAGTCACATCACACAGGAAGTTTTTTTGAGATGTATCAGCCTGGGTTAAGGTCACGTATGTGCGAAACGTCGTCTTGATGGCCCCAGCAGACACAAGCCAGGATGGACACTGAGGAAGTGGAAGGAAACGTAGTGGAGTCTGAAACTGTGGAAGGTCAGATATGACAGAAGACAAGATGTCAGAAAACACTCACACACACACACACATACACACACGGACAACAACACTGGGCATCACAAAGGTCAAGAAGACAGCCTCATGGAGCATCGTATGTCCAGGGCAGGAAAAAAGAAGCATCTGACGACCAGTGAACTTGGTCACAATTGTGGTGGTGGTTGTGTTGGTGGTTGCTTGAAGGGTGGTTATGGTGGTGGTTACTTTGGGGGGTTTACCTGTGGTTGTGGTTGCTTGGTGGAGTGGTTGTGGTTGCTTCGGAAAAACAAAATTGCATACATTCATGTTGCATCTTCTGGCTAGGAGTTTCATTCCATTGTTTCGGGTTGTGTAGACTCAGTCAGCACTTCAAATAATTCTTCGTGTTTGAGTGAGCTGAAGCCACTCAGTATCTCAATTGTTTGACTGAGATTCGTAGGCTCTGTTTTTACGTGAGAAAAATAGGTTGAGTGGCCCTAATTTTTCTTGAATTGGCGAATTAAGGGAAGCAGTGTCAAAAATCTAATTCATTCTACTAAACTACAGAATAAACTTCAGTATTTTATCTCTGACAGTCCTTCGTCTAAATTCTCCCTTCAACGTCTTATCTCAGATAGCCCTTCGTCTAAATTCTCCCTTCAACGTCTTATCTCAGATAGCCCTTCGTCTAAATTCTCCCTTTCTTGAAATAGTTTCCGAGGGATGGTAAGAGCTTGGTTGCTCTTCAATGCGCTCTCTGCATATCCTCGTCTTTTATGGAATGTGGAGACCAAAAACTGGACACTATCATATTCAAGATGCCGTCTAGCAAGTGCGTTATGAAATCAATATGATGTCTGGGGTTTTGTGCTCGGAGTTTCTAGCTGTGCTGCTAGCTGACAGACACTGCTTGGAATTTTCTTGGGGACTGTTACTCATGGTGTGGCATGCAAAGAGTGTTACAAGTTATTCGGCGTATGTCACACTCCCATATAGGCTGCCTCCCAACCAGTGTACCGGGTGCTAAGGGTTTAACGATCAATAGCGTTCCCGTCGTTAAATCAGTACTTTGGTTCATTGACCAATCACAGGCAAGCCCGCCAAAGTTGAAGCAACGTGGTTCACTTGCGGTCAGCACTGGCAGACTTGCCTACCAGCTGGTTGAGCACCGTACACTCTCTCTCTGGCTTCCACTTTGCCATCTGTCACCGTGGTGTACACTTATTATTGTTCTATCTGTGCATATTGTACATAGTTTACATACCTGTATATAGTGGGTGAAGGCAAAATATACATTATAGTCTACTGCTGAGTTTGTTTGCTCCAATTCCCATTACGACCAGGTCTCACAGCCAATTTATTACCCGTGTTCGTAATACATGGCTACTCCAAGGTCCTTTTCTTCTCTTCTTTCGGTAAGTTTGTTGCCGAATACTTTATATTTATGTCTGAGACTGTTATGCCCAAAATGCATTACTTTACCCTTGTCTACACTGCAACTCATCTCACACTTCTCCGACCACAACCCCATCCTGTCCAGATCATCTGAATACTCAGTCTTCTATGGATGCTGCCCCCCCCCCCTTTTTTTCTCCCGATTTGGTGTCGTCTGCAAATTTTTCTATTGGTGTTAGCCCTTCAATAAGATCCTTTATGCGCATTTTTGAAGAGGATTGGACCCAGTACCCAATCCTTGGGGAATCCCACTCTTTATGGGAAGCCCCTTAAACACCTTTCCACTGACTACCCGAAATAAGTCACTGTCTTATTTTTTGGGGCTTATCCTAGGTAATTTACAATGTGTATGATATTTGTACTTATGTGTACCTGTGCGTAAATAAGCTTACTAAATAAGCTTACTAAATAAGCTTACTAAATAAGCTTACTGGCTTCTTACCACTCTCTGTTTCCTGTCTGCGAGTCAGTCACTTATCCAGGGGTGAATTTTATCTCCCGTACCACGTGCATTTGTTTTGGTCATCAGCTGTTGATGGGATACCTCGTCGAAGATCTTCTGAAAATCTAGATGCAACTTTTCCATTCCCACTTTTTTATAGGTTTAAAAATTTCATTAAGTTATTCAAGTATATCATTTTACTGCGGAAGCCTTAATTATTTTTCCAGAAAATTAACCACCTTGTCCATAATAAGTGTTCATTTATTTTCCAAAAATGACGAGGAGGACAGCAGTGACGAGTGTCAGTGGGGGTCTTGAGTGACTCACAAACTAAGACTACCTCCAAGAAGACTACCTCCACTAAGACTACCTCCACGAAGACAGCCTCCACGAAGATTACCTCCATTAAGACAACCTCCACTTAGACTACCTGAACGAAAACAGCCTCCACGAAGAGTACCTCCACTAACACGACCTCCACTAAGACAACCTCCACCAAGACCGTAAAGACATAACAATAGCTAAGAAGACTGCAACAGCATCAACTTCAGCAACAAACACAGCAATAAACAAAGCAACAAACACAGCAACAAACACAGCAGTGTCAGACTGAACAACTAATTTAGTCCCCACTAAGTCGACAACCAACCAAAGCATGCACTATAAATATATATTAATAAATTAAAAAAAAAAAAACCAACAACAAAAAACAAGACATACACAGAATAAACACATATTAATAAATTAACAAGAGATAAACACCAACAACAACGAAATAACATTAATAGCAAAAAAACACGCTAGCTAACAAAAGCAACACGCAAACAACAGTAAACAAGACAGGATTAACACTATTCTTTTTTCCTCTCTATCTCTCTTGTCTTCACCTGCGTCTTCCTCATTGCGCTAACCTCCATTTATTCTCTATCTACCCATTTTTACTGCCTCTCCCCATGACATTTATTTTCATTTAGAGAATTTTTCAACCCGGCCCCGTCATTTAGGAATTTCCCAGTTCCAGTAGAGGATTTATATATATATATATATATATATTATTAATATATATTAATTATTACTACTACTACTACCACCACCATTACTACTACTACTATTATATATATTACTATTATTATTTTTTATTGTATTATTTATTATTATTATTATTGTTATTATTATTATTATTATTATTATTATTATTATTATTATTATTATTATTATTATTATTATTATTATTATTATTATTATTATTATCAGAGATAAGAGAGATAAGAGTATAGGGAGTGAGGTAATCAGATTCGATCCAAGGGAATATCTCTACTTCCTAGGATCAAGAGCTCCTCAGGAGGAGAGGAAAATTGTTGAAGGTATCGCGAAGGGAATCAAATGTTATTATTATTATTATTATTATTATTATTATTATTATTATTATTATTATTATTATTATTATTATTATTATTATTATAACGGGTAAGCTCTAAAACTGTAAGTGATGAGGGGAGGAATAGGAGGAGGAGGAGGAAGAACTCTTATTCCTTGAATCAAGAGCCCTTCACCGGCAAGAAGGGTTCAGTTACGCTAAATTCAACACTCTCTTCCTAATAAGTTTTCTAATATCTTAGTCGTCTTCCTGAGGCAAAGTATTCTCCACTACGATGACTTAGACAAGTTTTGAA
Source organism: Cherax destructor (assembly GCA_009830355.1). NCBI lineage: Eukaryota > Metazoa > Arthropoda > Malacostraca > Decapoda > Parastacidae > Cherax > Cherax destructor. The sequence continues at coordinate 588,047 of WNWK01000209.1, read as the reverse complement.
CTTGTGTCTAATTCATCCATTTGTCGATATTGTATACCGACACTATAATGACACTATACCGACACTATAATGACACTATACGGACACTATAATGACACTATACGGACACTATAACGACACTATACCGACACTATAATGACACTATACCGACACTATAATGACACTATACTGACACTATAATGAAACTATACCGACACTATAATGACACTATACCGACACTATAATGACACTATACCGACACTATAATGACACTATACTGACACTATAATGACACTATACCGACACTATAATGACACTATACCGACACTATAATGACACTATACCGACACTATAATGACACTATACCGACACTATAATGACACTATACGGACACTATAACGACACTATACCGACACTATAATGACACTATACCGACACTATAATGACACTATACTGACACTATAATGAAACTATACCGACACTATAATGACACTATACCGACACTATAATGACACTATACTGACACTATAATGACACTATACCGACACTGTAATGACACTATACTGAC
>WNWK01000209.1:577500-582500 GCA_009830355.1 Cherax destructor | reverse complement strand
GTCCCCTCCCCTACCGCCACCTCCTTCGTGATATATCCCCACTACCTTCATTATATCTCCCCACCACCTTTGTGATATCTCCCCCACCACCTGCGTGATAACTCCCCACCCCACCTTCACCGCATCTCCCCACTACCGCCTCCACCACATCTCCCCACCAACATCTTACCACTTCCTTGCCACCTCCCAGCCATCTTCCCCTAACTCCCATCATATCACCTCCCCACTCCCCCATCTCCACTTCTGGTGATATCTCCCCACCACCTTCCCCACATCTCCCCACCACCACCATCCTACCACTTCCCCACCACCTCCCTACCATCTTCCCCCAACCCCATTCTACCACCTCCCCACTCCCTTCTCCCCACCACCCCCAAGCCCTGGAAGAAAACGAGTAGAACAGAGAAAATAACAAGGAGGAGAGGTCGTCACTGGTGATCATGACACGACACCTTCCATAAAAATACCGCCAACTATAAAGATTACCAGTGTAAACCCACAAGAAGTGAAGCCTCGAGAAATTAGAAGAAAACCCCCGGTGAAGCCTTTTTTTTTGGTGCCGTTGAAGTCTTAGGGACGACTCCTCAAAAAGTTACTGTGACTTCACTTTTTTTTTTTTCCTTCCAGGCAACTACAAAGAATATTAAAACGACCTTTTCTGGGAAATAAATACACTCGCTTGAATGGTCAGTTGAGGACCTCGAGTCTCTCAGGAGAGAGAGAGAGAGACAGAGAGAGAGACACGTGTTGAGAAGAGAACTGGATGACAATGGAGGATGGGAGAGATAAGAAAAGCTATGGCGTATGTTTTCTGGTTAGTTTGTTGTCTCTTCCCCCACATGAGGCAGGAAATAGGTGTAATGGGGTTATAGAGCTGGGTGGGTGGCTGTATAAGGAGGGGAGGGGGGAGTGTTTGGTGTGGTGGGCAGGAGCAGAGATGAATGAGTCAATATACACCGGAGTGTTGGTGTGTGTACAGTGATTGTGTAACGATTGTGATTGTAGTGGTGGGGGAAGGGATTTGGGTGGTAGTGGGAGGGTGGCGATTGTAACTGGAGTGGTGAGAGTGGTGGTGGTGGGAGTGGTAGAGGTGATGGGGTGGTGGTGGAGATGGTAGTAGTGTGGAGGTGACGGGTGGTGGTAGTGGTGGTGGTGGGGATGGTGTTTGTGGTGGTGGTGAGGGTGGTGGTGGTGGATGTGGTGGGAGTGGTAGAGGTAATGGGATGGTGGTGGAGATAGTAGTGGTGGTGGTGGTGAGTGAGTTGTGGTGGTGTTGGGGAGGGTGGTGGTAGTGGTAGGGTTAGGGTGGTGGGGGTGGAGTCAGACACAGGGGTTTGGGGAGAGTGATCTGTGATAACTGGAGGATTTTCACTGTTCAACACGCCTTCACCAGTCACCCCTGTGACTGTAATAGTCACCCCTATGACTGTAATAGTCACCCCTGTGACTGTAATAGTCACCCCTGTGACTGTAACAGTCACCCCTGTGACTGTAATAGTCACCCTTATGACTGTAATAGTCACCCCTGTGACTGTAATAGTCACCCCTGTGACTGTAATAGTCACCCCGGTGACTGTAACAGTCACCTCTGTGACTGTAATAGTCACCCTTATGACTGTAATAGTCACCCTTATGACTATAATAGTCACCCCTGTGACTGTAATAGTCACCCCTGTGACTGTAACAGCCACCCCTTTGACTGTCTTCTCAACAGGTAAATAACAATTTAGAAAAAAAAGAAGGAAAAAAAATAGCCCTTGTATCCTGGAAGAGAAACACAACTCTGTAAGACAATCCTTCAATTGTCTTCCTTTACCCCTTTATCCTTAATTCTGGGTAGCGCCTGAAGACAAAATCTAGCAAGTCAGCATCTTGTCAAGCGACATTTTCTTCTGTTAATGTGATTTAAAAAGTACATCTGGAATTGAACAGCGCTTTTAAAACTCCTTCATAGTAACCATCCTCCAATTTCCGATGGATTTTTTTGTTTTTCAATCGAATTTGCCAAAAAAAAAGGTCTCACTGTATAAAATAGTCTTTTAAGAGGGATTACTGTGTCCTCAAGAAATCCAGCACGAAACACTCCACGAAACACTCCACGAAACACTCCATGAAACACTCCACGAAACACTCTTCTTAAGCAGTTTTCGGTGCTCCCGTGTGTGGTTGTTGCTAGGAACACCTGCCAGGTGCTGGGGATGTTGCTAGAAACACCTGCCAGGTGCTGGGGATGTTGCTAGGAACACCTGCCAGGTGCTGGGGATGTTGCTAGAAACACCTGCCAGGTGCTGGGGATGTTGCTAGAAACACTTACCTGGTGCTGGGGATGTTGCTAGGAACACCTACCAGGTGCTGGAGATGTTGCTAGGAACACCTACCAGGTGCTGGGGATGTTGCTAGGAACACCTGCCAGGTGCTGGAGATGTTGCTAGAAACACCTAACTGGTGCATGGGATGTTGCTAGGAACATCTACCAGTTGCTGGAGATGTTGCTAGGAACACCCACCAGGTGCTAGGAATATTTCTAGGAATACTAACCAGGTTTTTGCTAGAACCAACATCAATGTATCCACCATGACTACATCCTCCATCAAAGACCTCAATATTGACCAAGCAGAGTCTCGCTCTTACTTTCACGGCAGGCGTCTCCACCCTCCCCTGTGGTAACTGTTCCAAAGAAACACTTAGGAGAAACAGGGAGAAGTCTGACCGTCCGGCAAGACTTCTTCCTTCTCGATGCTGCCGGTAACAGCGATTTTCAGGAACGCCTCTGTCGTCTTCAGGAACTCCACGGGACAGCTGATGAGGTGGAATGAGGCACAGCTCCTCACTGAACATGACCTCAGACGTCGAAGGCTTTCCTAGAAGCCTCACTAATCATCGTCACCGACGCCGCAGAACATTAATACTGGAAGCTACAAAGTATCAAAAACTAATGTTATATATATATATATATATATATATATATATATATATATATATATATATATATATATAATATATATATATATATATATATATATATATATATATATATATATATATATTTATATATACACACAAGTATTACACTGTTGACAATGAGAAATGTGAATAATCACGAAAGCACTTGGAAGTTCACTATTTTTTTGCACACTGATTGTTTATGTATATTGTGATATCACCTTTTTACTTTGATTTTATTGTACCTTTGATGAGTTCCCAGAGTTTTTCTACTCTCAGAGCCCGGCCATGGGCCAGGCTAAGCCCCTCTTGTAACCTCACGGGCTATACCTCACGCCATCTCCAAACCTCACCCTCGATATCACCAGGTTACTTCCACCATTACAAAGGGTTCCCTCACTCTTTCGTGTTAGTGTGACTTTGTAAATGGTCCAAGTCGGAGAGAAACGTCGTCGTAAGCTCCTCTCTCTCCCATGTGCGGGTTATTTGTATATACTACCAGTCTCTCACACCTCATTCTCAAGGCTGCATACACCGTTCTTCCGGACCTTCTGAGTATTTGAAAATTCGTCGAGGTCCCTTGACCGATACGTTTTCTTATAATATGTCCAAGTGTTTGCTCACACGTCTTTTTAAGGAGCCAGAAAGTAGCAACCCACTCACCCAATCCTTCCCAAGGAGCCAGAAAGTAGCAACCCACTTATCCAACCTTCCCAAGGAGCCAGAAAGTAGCAGCCCACTTATCCAATCCTTCTCAAGGAGCCAGAAAGTAGCAACCCACTCATCAAATCCTTCCCTAGGAACCAGAAAGTAGCAACCCACTCATCTAATCCTTCCCAAGGAACCAGAAAGTAACAATCCACTCACCCAATCCTTCCCAAGGAGCCAGAAAGTAGCAATCCACTCACCCAATCCTTCCCAAGGAGTCAGAAAGTAACAATTCACTCATCCAATCCTTCCCAAGGAACCAGAAAGTAACAACTCACTCATCCAATCCTTCCCAAAGAACCAGAAAGTAACAATCCACTAATCCAATCCTTCCCAATGAGCCAAAAAGTAGCAACCCACTCATCCAATCCTTCCCAAGGAACCAGAAAGTAGCAACCCACTCATCCAATCCTTCCCAAGGAGCCAGAAAGTAGCAATCCACTCATCCAATCCTTCCCAAGGAGCCAGAAAGTAGCAATCCACTCACCAAATCCTTCCCAAGGAACCAGAAAGTAGCAACCCACTCACCCAATCCTTCCCAAGGAGCCAGAAAGTAGCAACCCACTCATCAAATCCCTCCCTAGGAACCAGAAAGTAGCAACCCACTCATCCAATCCTTCCCAAGGAGCCAGAAAGTAGCAACCCACTCACTCAATCCTTCCCAAGGAGCCAGAAAGTAGCAACCCACTCACTCAATCCTTCCCAAGGAGCCAGAAAGTAGCAACCCACTCGTCCAATCTTCCCTAGAGGTAAAAAAAATCTACTTTGTGAAATTTCATCTAATTTTTCTTGGTTTACCCTGGAGACTGAGGCATGATCCGAGGCAGGGAAGGCGAGCACAATGAAGCAGTGGTTGATCTTAAGGAACTATGATTCAGAGGGAAGGCAGGAAAGCTGTCAGGCCAACACAAACAGCTCGCCCACGTAAAAGTTGACCTGACAATCAGAAACCAGTGTTTTCTTTATTTATTTATTTATTTGTGAAAAATCTCATGACAATATAACCAACCGGGGGAAGGGGGGAGAGAGAGAGAGAGAGAGAGAGAGAGAGAGAGAGAGAGAGAGAGAGAGAGAGAGAGAGAGCAGCTCTTAGCTTGTAAAGTTGGGGCTCTGGTGGTCTGGTGGCTAAAGCTCTCGCTTCACACGGCGAGGGCCTGGGTTCGATTCCCAGCCAGGACAGAAACATTGGGCGTGTTTCTTTACACCTGTTGTCTATGTTCCCCATCAGTAAAATGGGTACCTGGGTGTTAGTCGACTGGTGTGAGTCGCATCCTGGGACACTGACCTAATCTGCCCGAAATGCTTAGCATAACAAGGGTCTTTCTATATAGTAGTATGTCATTGATGTC
>WNWK01000209.1:535000-575000 GCA_009830355.1 Cherax destructor | reverse complement strand
TGAATACACACCTGTAACCTAAGTACAAGTAAGTACAAGGTATCATGCTGCTGAATACACACCTGTAACCTAAGTACAAGTAAGTACAAGGTATCATGCTGCTGAATACACACCTGTAACCTAAGTACAAGTAAGTACAAGGTATCATGCTGCTGAACACACACCTGTAAGCTAACTACAAGGTATCATGCTGCTGAACACACACCTGTAAGCTAACTACAAGGTATCATGCGGGTCAGACTTAGCTTTGAGTTTAGCCTAGTAAAAGTTTAGACAAATCACCTGCCACAGCTATTGCAAAACGTCTTAAGATTTAAAGAAAAAAATAAGACAGATATAAGAACTTCCAATCCCGCCTCATGACTGCAAGATATATATATATATATATATATATATATATATATATATATATATATATATATATATATATATATATATATATATATATATATATATATATATATATATATAAAAAAAAGATTCCCTTATGAATACAATAATTTAAACAAACCCAAAAAACCACAACAAAAAATACTGAGACAGATGATAACAGCGAACAAGAGGTGAACAGAGATAAGAGAAGACCGAAAGAGACCAATAAAAGATGGAAAAATACAGCAAAAGACCATAAAAAATACTGTGTGGTACAAACTTTGTTAACTAATACAAACAAGTGATCAAGACCTGATCATCAACAAGTGATCAAGACCTAATTAAGGTCCCAGACCGAAAAGTTGTCAAATATATATGTTGCAGTGTTTTGTGCCTTTCAAAAAGCAGGATTAAAAAAAATTGCAAAACGCCTACAAAGAATACAAAAGATCCCAAACGCGACGTAATGCAGCGCCGTTACAACTGACGTAACCAAGGAAGCTGTGTTCCGTCTCCGCCGCCGCCGTGGTGTTGCAGCATCTCCGTGGACGCAACCGCCGTGGTGTTGCAGCATCTCCGTGGACGCCACCGCCGTGGTGTTGCAGCATCTCCGTGGACGCCACCGCCGTGGTGTTGCAGCATCTCCGTGGACGCCACCGCCGTGGTGTTGCAGCATCTCCGTGGACGCCACCGCCGTGGTGTTGCAGCATCTCCGTGGACGCCACCGCCGTGGTGTTGCAGCACCTCCGTGGACGCCACCGCCGTGGTGTTGCAGCACCTCCGTGGACGCCACCGCCGTGGTGTTGCAGCACCTCCGTGGACGCCTCCGCCGTGGTGTTGCAGCATCTCCGTGGACGCCACCGCCGTGGTGTTGCAGCATCTCCGTGGACGCCACCGCCGGGGTGTTGCAGCTGGTCCGTGGACGCCACCGCCGTGGTGTTGCAGCATCTCCGTGGACGCCACCGCCGTGGTGTTGCAGAATCTCCGTGGACGCCACCGCCGTGGTGTTGCAGCATCTCCGTAGACGCCACCGCCGGGGTGTTGCAGCATCTCCGTGGACGCCACCGCCGGGGTGTTGCAGCATCTCCGTGGACGCCACCGCCGGGTGTTGCAGCATCTCCGTGGACGCCACCGCCGGGGTGTTGCAGCATCTCCGTGGACGCCACCGCCGTGGTGTTGCAGCACCTCCGTGGACGCCACCGCCGTGGTGTTGCAGCACCTCCGTGGACGCCACCGCCGGGGTGTTGCAGCATCTCCGTGGACGCCACCGCCGGGGTGTTGCAGCATCTCCGTGGACGCCACCGCCGGGTGTTGCAGCAGCTCCGTGGACGCCACCGCCGTGGTGTTGCAGCAGCTCCGTGGACGCCACTGCCGTTGTGTTGCAGCACCTCCGTGGACGCCACCGCCGTGGTGTTGCAGCATCTCCGTGGACGCCACCGACGGGGTGTTGCAGCATCTCCGTGGACGCCACCGCCGTGGTGTTGCAGCATCTCCGTGGACGCCACCGCCGGGGTGTTGCAGCATCTCCGTGGACGCCACCGCCGTGGTGTTGCAGCATCTCCGTGGACGCCACCGCCGTGGTGTTGCAGCATCTCCGTGGACGCCACCGCCGGGGTGTTGCAGCATCTCCGTGGACGCCACCGCCGGGGGTTGCAGCATCTCCGTGGACGCCACCGCCGGGTGTTGCAGAATCTCCGTGGACGCCACCGCCGTGGTGTTGCAGCATCTCCGTAGACGCCACCGCCGGGTGTTGCAGCACTCCGTGGACGCCACCGCCGTGGTGTTGCAGCATCTCCGTGGACGCCACCGCCGGGGTGTTGCAGCATCTCCGTGGACGCCACCGCCGGGGTGTTGCAGCACCTCCGTGGACGCCACCGTTGTGGTGTTGCAGCATCTCCGTGGACGCCCCCGCCGTGGTGTTGCAGCATCTCCGTGGACGCCACCGCCGGGGTGTTGCAGCATCTCCGTGGACGCCACCGCAGGGGTGTTGCAGCATCTCCGTGGACGCCACCGCCGGGGTGTTGCAGCACTCCGTGGACGCCACCGCCGTGGTGTTGCAGCAGCTCCGTGGACGCCAAAGCCGGGGTGTTGCAGCACCTCCGTGGACGCCACCGCCGTGGTGTTGCAGCATCTCCGTGGACGCCACCGCCGTGTGTTGCAGCACTCCGTGGACGCCACCGCCGTGGTGTTGCAGCACCTCCGTGGACGCCACCGCCGGGTGTTGCAGCACCTCCGTGGACGCCACCGCCGGGGTATTGCAGCATCTCCGTGGCTGTGTTTGTTGTATCTCTCAGGTGACTGTCACGGCACTGCGGCCAGCATATATTGTCTGCATAATGTGAGTACCATGGTGCTCACTTGCAGACCCCCAGCCTTATGTTGACACGCTTTTGTAAGGCGAGTGATGGCTGGGTGATAAGGTGGTGAGAGAAGGGCAAGAGTGAGAGTGGTGAGGGAGAGTAGTGAGGGAGGAGCTGGAGTTTGAGGGAGAGAGGGGAGAAGGAAAGATAGGTATATGGTAGTGAGTAAGATTATAGGAATGAGGGAGTTAGTGACTGATGAGAAAGACAATGCGGAGGTGGTGAATGGAAGAGTGAGTAAGGAAGAGGAGGGATGAAGAAGGAAGGATGGAGGGGTGAGGCAGAGGTTTTCAATGGTAGTAATGATTGCAATTATTTTGGTAGCAAGGTAAGAAGCGAATTATTTGTGTTTGATAAGCTATATAACCTCACAGCACTCAGAAAACCAGGCACTGAGGCATGGGTAGTATGAGAAGATGAAGGAGGAGAGGAAGTAGGAGGATGAGGAGAATCTGTCCACCAGTATGCCAAATGTAAATTAATCAGAAACTAAGTCCACAACGACATAATGTAAGATATGTGTTCGTGTATTGTAAAATATTACAATATTTTATGGATACTCTGAACGAAAATCAGAGTGACAATCCTTCCTCTCAGAGGTTACAGTCAACAATGTAGTTAAAATGACAACATCCACACAATGGACAAAGACTGACTCAGGAAATCGTAATAACATGATTGTAAACAAACCACGGCACTAGTCTGGACTTCTACGACTCACTCGCCATGGGTTCGAACCCCACCCGTACTGTAGTTTGACATAGACTATACTACAGGACAATGATCAGAAATTCCTAAAACTTAAAATGACATTGAGGTGTTTGCATGTGAGGCTATATTAATGGAGACAGAGCAAGTACTCATGTCCTTCCCAGTCTGCAGGCAAAACGTCATATGACCTTCGAGAAAGAGAGGGAGGAAGGGTGTAGGAGTGGAAAGAATCTAGCAGTTTAATCCCCACCAACTGTTAGTTATGCAAGCAGTTACCATGATGAGATACCAAGCACTGTCACCATATCATTCACTGTTGCAATTATCAAACCTATTGTACAATATACAGAAACGGTAAATATAGATTATAGAGGAAAATAATATTGGTTATAGATAATTATAGACAGTTATAGGTATCCCTTTTAATAATGATCTGAGAGGAAATAATGTTCAGATGTAGATTATTACCAGGAGAAGGAGGAGGGGGAGCATGAAGTGAGAGGAGGAAGAGAAACAGAAGAAAAAGAAACAGGAGGAGGAGGAGGAGGTATAGCAGTAGGGCTAATTAAAACACTAATTAAAAATCTCCTCATTCATTATGCAGGCCACCATTACTTGGCCAGCCACTTGTAATATGTTTATCACTGAATTCTACGTTCAATCTTCCATTAAAAGTCCCACTCATGCTCTCCCACCAGGCTGGTCCACTCCTGCTCTCCCACCAGGCTGGTCCACTCCTGCTCTCCCAAGAGCCGCTTCCACTCTCAAGTACCAGTATCAGAGTGGGCTGGTGGTACCAGCATCAGAGTGGGCTGGAGGTACCAGCATCAGAGTGGGCTGGTGGTACCAGCATCAGAGTGGGCTGGGAGTACAAACATTAGAGTAGGCTTATACTAGCAGGATTAAAGGCCTATAACATCAGGGATAAAGTAGGCCTGTCATACCTGGGAAAGACTAACAATACCTTGGACAGAGTATGCTTGTTATACCCCAGGGGTACACCTGGCTCCTTCTGGTGATTATATTATTCTTATTCTTATTACTATTATTATTTTTGTGTTTATTATTATTATTATTATTATTATTATTATTATTATTATTATTATTATTATTATTATTATTATTATTATTATTATTATTATTATTATTATTATTATTATTATTATTATTATTATTATTATTATTATTATTATTATTATTATTATTATTATTTTTTTTTTATTATTATTATTATTGTTATTATTGTTTTTGTTATTATTAATAATAAGATGAAAAAATATATATGCAACACTTGGGAGGGGATCTTTTTGTTAATCATGAAGACGTTTCGCCCACCGGTGTGTCAACGCCTCCACGATAGAGATAACTGAAGTGTCACACATATGACTAATTATTGCTCATTATGTGGGTTATGTAGACCACACATATATCATACTGAAGACACCGCATATGTTGTTCTCACTGGAAGACAAGAAAGGGAGGGGAAGAAACTATGTAATAAAGAAGCAAAAAGACAACAAGGGAGAGGGGGGGGGGTTATTTACGATTTCAATATAACAAGAGACCGAAACTTTTGTTATCATGGGGAAAAAAAGCAGCATAGAAGGAATACCGGCTTTTTTTCTTTCACAAATAGATAAGATGATGGGGTTAATTTCAGTCCAGGGGAGGGAAAAAATAATGGGCTAACATTTCTGGAGAAATTTTCAATTTTTTTTGAGACACAGATGTATTGTAATAGAGGCTGGGACGCCCCGACACATAAGCTCTGTGCCCCTACTTCCAAAAACACGTAATTAAAAAAAAAATTAAAGATAGGTAATTACGTTAGGGTCAACCGGCAGACCCACGCCCACACACCCACATCCGAAGTTATATCCCACACCCTCACCAACTCCCACACCCACACCAACTCCCACACCCACACACACACAACTCCCACACCCACACACACACCAACTCCCACACCCACACACACACCAACTCCCACACCCACACACACACCAACTCCCACACACACACATACACACACACACCAACTCCCACACCCACACCCACACACACACCAACTCCCACACCCACACACACACAAACTCCACACCAACACACACACCAACTCCCACACCCACACACACACCAACTCCCACACCCACACCAGGAAGGATCAGATCAATGCCGTTGAGAAATCTTGGTGGAGAAAGGAAAAAATATGTCAACAAAGCAGAATGGTTGGACAACAGCAGCACCAACAGCAGCAGCAACCGCACCAACAACAGCAGCAGCAGCACCAACAACAACAGCAGCAGCAACACCAACAACAGCAGCAGCAGCACCAACAACAGCAGCAGCAGCACCACAACAACAGCAGCAACACCACAACGCAGCAGCAGCACCAGCAACAGCAGCAGCAGCACACAACAGCGCAGCAGCAGCACCAACAACAGCGGCAGCAGCACCAACGCAGCAGCACCAACAACAGCAGCAGCAGCACCAACAACAACAGCAGCAGCAACACCAACAACAGCAGCAGCAGCACCAACAACAGCAGCAGCAGCACCAACAACAGCAGCAGCAGCACCAACAACAGCAGCAGCACCAACAACAACAGCAGCAGCAGCAACACCAAAGAGAACAATAGCCCCACCAGCAGCACCAGCAGCACCAGCAGCCACAGGAGCAGCAGCAGCATCAGTAACATCAACGGCAACAGAAGTAACAGTAACAGACGACTGTTGAAGAATTTTTCTGTTGTAGGAGGAGCAATAGATAATGACTGGGTCAGTATTGCTCGCGTTCCTCACATTGTTACTAGATTAAGCTCATCACTGGTGTTTGTGGTGACGATGGTGGTGACGATGGTGGTGTGTGGTGACGATGGTGGTGTGTGGTGACGATGGTGGTGTGTGGTGGTGTTTGTGGTGACGATGGTGGTGTGTGGTGGTGTTTGTGGTGACGATGGTGGTGACGATGGTGGTGTGTGGTGACGATGGTGGTGTGTGGTGACGATGGTGGTGTGTGGTGACGATGGTGGTGTGTGGTGACGATGGTGGTGTGTGGTGACGATGGTGGTGTGTGGTGACGATGGTGGTGTTTGTGGTGACGATGGTGGTGTGTGGTGACGATGGTGGTGAAGATGGTGGTGTGTGGTGACGATGGTGGTGACGATGGTGGTGTGTGGTGGTGTTTGTGGTGACGTTTGTGGTGACGATGGTGGTGTGTGTGACGGTGGATGGTGGTGTGTGTGCGTGTGTGTTTGTGGTGACGATGGTGGTGTGTGGTGACGATGGTGGTGTGTGGTGGTGTTTGTGGTGACGATTGTGTGGTGGTGTGTGGTGACGATGGTGGTGTGTGGGTGAGTGGTGGTGTGTGGTGACGATGGTGGTGTGTGGTGCGTTTGTGTGTGATGATGGTGGTGGTGGTGGTGTTTGTGGTGACGATGGTGGTGTGTGGTGGTGTTTGTGGTGACGATGGTGGTGTGTGGTGACGATGTGGTGTGTGGTGGTGTTTGTGGTGACGATGGTGGTGTGTGGTGGTGTTTGTGGTGACGATGGTGGTGTGTGGTGGTGTTTGTGGTGAAGATGGTGGTGTGTGGTGGTGTTTGTGGTGACGATGGTGGTGTGTGGTGGCGTTTGTGGTGACGATGGTGGTGTGTGGTGACGATGGTGGTGACGATGGTGGTGTGTGGTGGCGTTTGTGGTCACGATGGTGGTGTTTGAGATGACGATGGTGGTGTGTGGTGGTGTTCTGGTGATGAGGGTGGTGTATGGTGGTGATTCAATAGGTCGCTATCTCTATATACCTCAATAACTCAACAGTCAAGCACAGAGTCCTCAGGAAAGTTACCATAAGGCTGACTACATATTTCACATTGAGTTGAATTATCATCCGCGTGTATGTTATACTGGCAGAAGCACTTGTAACCAAGCCTAAGCCAGGCTACTGCAACATCAGTCAGTACATGTAACCAAGCCTAAGCCAGGCTACTGCAACATCAGTCAGTACATGTAACCAAGCCTAAGCCTGGCCACTACAACATCAGTCAGTACTTGTAACCAAGCCTAAGCCAGGCTACTGCAACATCAGTCAGTACTGGTAACCAAGCCTAAGCCAGGCTACTACAACATCAGTCAGTACTTGTAACCAAGCCTAAGCCTGGCCACTACAACATCAGTCAGTACTTGTAACCATGCCTAAGCCTGGCTGCTACAACAACAGTCAGTACTTGTAACCAAGCCTAAGCCAGGCTACTACAACATCAGTCAGTACTTGTAACCAAGCCTAAGCCTGGCCACTACAACAACAGTCAGTACTTGTAACCAAGCCTAAGCCAGGCTACTGCAACATCAGTCAGTACATGTAACCAAGCCTAAGCCAGGCTACTACAACATCAGTCAGTACTTGTAACCAAGCCTAAGCCAGGCTACTACAACAACAGTCAGTACTTGTAACCAAGCCTAAGCCAGGCTACTACAACATCAGTCAGTACTTGTAACCAAGCCTAAGCCAGGCTACTACAACATCAGTCAGTACTTGTAACCAAGCCTAAGCCTGGCCACTACAACATCAGTCAGTACTTGTAAACAAGCCTAAGCCTGGCCACTACAACATCAGTCAGTACTTGTAACCAAGCCTAAGCCTGGCTGCTACAACATCAGTCAGTACTTGTACCAAGCCTAAGCCTGGCTACTACAACATCAGTCAGTAATTGTAACCAAGCCTAAGCCTGGCTACTACAACATCAGTCAGTACTTGTAACCAAGCCTAAGCCTGGCTGCTACAACATCAGTCAGTACTTGTACCCAAGCCTAAGCCTGGCTACTACAACATCAGTCAGTAATTGTAACCAAGCCTAAGCCTGGCTACTACAACATCAGTCAGTCTGTTCACATTGGAAGTTGCTCCCTAAATGTGTTTCTCTTCCTTCATGTTATCATAAGGAGTTATAGATCTTCTCAGACTTCTAACTTTCATTATTAACTTCTCTCCCATTATTATTTCTAATGCTTGACTCAGACTAAGGTTATAACCATCTTCGTCCTCCAAGGTATATTTTCTTTGGTTAATTTACCATTTTTATCAAGTAGGAGTAATTCATTGTGTTATGGAATCCATAAGAATTATATATTAATTCCATTATCTCAAATTTATGATATCTAATGGGTTGGGCGAATATATTTTAGTGGGTATGGGTTTGAGAACGACCTGCCAGGTATGGGTCAGTAGGTCTCCTGCAGTGTTCGTGTTGTTAGAGTCATTATGTGAGTCAAGAGACTTCAGTGATGACATAGAATCAGCAATGATCAAGGAGTCAAGTTCAGTGTCATAAGTTAAGTGCCATTAGTGCCATTATCATGACCAACAATTCAATTTGCAGTGTCGACGCAGAGTTGTTAATTCTGATGTCTAGCTCAACAAGGTTGTTATAACTTTTACTAAATCCTTCATATACATTGGTAAGCCCTTCACATGCCTACTGTATACCAGTAATACCCAGCTACCTATCAGTAATACCTAGCTATCTATAATAAACACCTAGCTACCTATCAGTAACACCTAGCTATCTATAATTAACACCTAGCTACCTATCAGTAACACCTAGCTACTTATAATAAACACCTAGCTACCTATAATTAACACCTAACTACCTATCAGTAACACCTAGCTACCTATTACTAACACCTAGCTACCTATGATATTTAAGTAACACTTGGTTAGCTATGATATTAGTAGTATAATGTGCTAATTCTCATTGCTTCAAATGTTATACATTTGATATTAATTCTTAGTTCCTAGTAAATACTAGATTATAGATGACCTATTTCTTACCCCCTTTCGCTAGTTCGTCCCTCAACATACTGCCACACAGACATATCCCTCAATAAAGTCTAAATAATATCCTCATTAATGCTCATTAACGAAAGCTAACGTTAACCTCGTTCACAAACGAAAAAAAAAATCATTTCTAAATAAAAATTTCCTCGTCATAAAGCATTTTCAACTTGCAACAAATAGTGAATGTTGCAGCCAAGCGTTGTAGATGTTGCTTTCTCTGCTGTCCCCAACAAGAGCATTTTTTTTTTTTTAGCTTGTGTCTTCAGCTTTACTTTATTACCCGAAGATTCTCGTGCGTGTTGCTTTATTGAGTCTTGGTCGACATATTTATCTGGTCTCTCTCTCTCTCAGAGTCCTTTATTAGTTTCTTTTTCCTGTGCTCTTAGATCCACCTCGTATAATCTGGGATAATCGTCTCTACATATGATTATACTCTGAGTTACACATATCATCCATCACGCATTTCTTCTTCTTCTTCTTCTTCTTCTTCTTCGTCTTCTTCTTCTTCTTCTTCGTCTTCTTCTTCTTCTTCTTCTTCTTCTTCTTCTTCTTCTTCTTCTTCTTCGTCTTCTTCTTTCTTCTTCTTTTCTTCTTCTTCTTCTTCTTCTCTTCTTCTTCTTCTCTTCTTCTTCTTCTTCTTCTTCTTCTTCGTCTTCTTCTTCTTCTTCTTCTTCTTCTTCTTCTTCTTCTTCTTCTTCTTCTTCTTCTTCTTCTTCTTCTTCTTCTTCTTCTTCTTCTTCTTCTTCTTCTTCTTCTTCTTCTTCTTCTTTTTTATTATTATTTTTTATTATTATTATTATTTTTTTTTTTTATTATTATTATTATTATTATTATTATTATTATTATTATTATTATTATATTATTATTATTATTATTATTATTATTATTATTATTATTATTATTATTATTACTTTGTTTTAATTATTTTTTAAATTATGATATGTTTATACTTTCTAGTTGTGATCTATTAGCACCACGACATCTAGATTTGTGAATATGTTTATATGTTTGGAGTCTTCAACAGCAGGGGTCGAATCACAGCTCCTGGGCCCCGTGTGTATGTGTGTGTGACACAAGGCACTCACTGAGTGATTGGAGTGGAGGGCGAGTCAGGGAATGGCGTTAATGCAGTGATCAAAATAGAGTATTTTGGTCCGGGAATTGTACATTAAGTTGATGCCTGCAGTGCCAGGGCTCCCCACCATGATGGACATCCTCCCGCTGAAGCTCATCTCCACTAGCATCAACGCTAACGTCACCGCTTAGGAGACATCAATCTGCCCATACTGCAAAATCTAACCAAGTTTCCCCCTCACCTCTAAATCGTAAAGCGATAGTTCAGGGTACCTTACGATACACTCCTATGCAAACCTTAATAATAATAATAATAATAATAATAATAATAATAATAATAATAATAATAATAATAATAATAATAATAATAATAATTATAATAATAATAATAATAATAATAATAATATAATAATAATAATAATAATAATAATCTTTATTTCTACAAGTACATGATACAACTTATACAGACCATGGGTGACATCAGTGACATACTACTATAGAAAGCCCCTTGTTATTCAGAGCATTTCGGGGAAATTAGGTTCATTTTGTACCCCAGGATGCTACCCACACCAGTCAGCTAACACCCAGGTACCTACTTACTGCTAGGTGAACAGGGACAGCAGGTGTCTTACGGAAACACGCCCCCAGTGTTTACACTCTTACCGGGGCTCGAACCAAGGACCTCAGTGTGTGAGATGAGTGCGCAGCTAACAGAGATATTGTTGTTCTGGGGTTATTAATTTCTTTTTTTAAACGATACGGGGTTAATGAAGCCGGGTTCACGGACCAGTGAATCCACTCCTGTACCCGGAGAGAGAAAGAAACGAACCCTCAATGGCGACGGATCTAACGGGTTTGTCAGAAGGGATGATAAACACATTATTAAGTGGGTTTGCCAGAGTTTGCCAGGTTTGCCAGAAAAGAACTTGGTAAGAAAAAAACCCGAACGAAACCGTTCTTGCGGGCATTGGAAATGTTGCAGATTTCCCTCCCTGACCAGCAGACAACGCAAATGTTGCAAACTTCTCCCTGACCAGTAGACAACACTAGTGTTCCAAACATCATGCTGAACAACAGACAATGCAAGTGTTCCAAACTTCACCCTGAACAGCAAACAACTCAAGTCTTCCAAAACTTCACCCTGAACAACAGACAATGCAAAGGTTGCAGCAAACTTCCCCCTGACCAGCAGACAATACAGAATGCGTAAGCTTCGCCCTGACCAGCAGACAATACGAGATGCGTAAACGCAGACCTAACTGCTAAAAATCTTCTCTACTACATCTTACAACCATGTTTACTTGCGAGCTCTGGCATCCGTCTCAGGTATCGTGGCCAGGGGCGGCCCCGGACTAGGTATCGTGGCCAAGGGGGTCGCCCCGGACCAGGTATCGTGGCCAAGGGGTCGCCCCGAACCAGGTATCGTGACCAGGGGTCGCCCCGGACCAGGTATCGTTGCCAAGGGGTCGCCCGGATCCAGATATCGTGGCCAAGGGGTCGCCCCGGAATAGGTATCGTGGCCAAGAGGCCGCCCCGGACCAGGTATTTCCACCAGTAGCAGCAGGAAAAGACAAAGGTCTTTATAAAGTGACAAAAACGCCATGTCTCTGCCCCTTTGTGCGAGTCTAAGAGTGATGTGGTGTTTTTATCTCTCCTCGGGTCGTTAATGCAGGCAGGTGCGCATCCCATTACACCTTACCTGATCAAACGTAACCTAGCTCACCTTAACCCAACAGAACCTACATAACCATAGCTAAGCTAACTTAATCCATTTCGTCTCTTGTTCCTCCTCTTCTCTTCTTTGCCTCCCAATCTTCATGTGTCTAAGCGCAAGAGATGGAGGTTATTACTGATTTCGTGAAGCCTACATTCTTCCATCGTTCCTCTGAATGACTGTGTTATAGAAATACATTTAGACACCTAAGTACACAGATCTATAACTCGCTATGATAACATAAACGTACGTCTATAACTCACAATGATAAGCAGTGTAAACAGACCGATGTTTCAGTAGCTAAGTTTAGGCTTGTTTACAAGGGCTTCTGTCAGTCTGGTATATACACAGAATCACTGATGTTGTAGTAGCCTTGTTAACAAGTACTTCTGGTTTGGATACACACAGAATCACTATGTGTTCCTTATTCACTATTCGGTTTAAAATGGACACTATGCTTCATTATTCACCTATTGACGGATTAAAATAGTAAAATATCCTGTGATATGTTAAGGTATCTTGCTAATGAAAATAAGATACTAGACATATTACATATTAAGCAAATTAAATAATTTTGCTTAAAATGAATATAATATATAAAATATATATATATATATATATATATATATATATATATATATATATATATATATATATATATATATATCCATATGAACTCTACCTAACCCATCTAGGGCCTACTTCCTAGGCCATTTAAAAGAAAATGTGCATCCAAAGGTGGTTGGGCTACCGTACACAGGATGGATATGTCGTGCACAATAAACTAGCCGCTAAGTGGCAAAATCTAAATCACTTTTCCTCCCTCTTTCTTCCTTCCTTCCTTCTTCCTTCTTCCTTCCTTCCAGACGCTCCCACCTTGATATTTCTGATTGTTCCTATAATTCTTTTCGTGTTGCTCTCTGTCAAATATTTATTATATTGAACTCTGTGAGTCTGTTCATCGAACTGGGGAAGTTCTTGGGGAAGAATTTGAGGAGGATCTTGGAGGTGAACTTGGGGAAGATCTTGATGAGGATCTTGGGAAATATCTTGGGGAAAATCTTGGAGAAGATTCTGGGGAAGACAAATACGTTAGAAGCTTCTTCTTTTTGAGGCTTAATATCTCTCTAGCCAAAAAAAAAAAAAAAGGTACCCCAAAGGATTATGTAGAATATAGCTTTGGTGTGTCTGTGTCTAGCATTAGGAATATTATTAGGAGAGAAGTAAATCATGAAACTTAATGTTATATTAATGCAGTTAGAAGCCTGACTAGATCTATAACCCACTATAACATGAACGTTGATAAGTATGTTTATGGAGCAACTTTGCAATGTGAACAGACTGACTGATGTTGTAGTGGGCAGGCTTAGGCTTGGTTACCAGTACTGACTGATGTTGTAGTGGCCAGGCTTAGGCTTGGTTACCAGTACTGACTGATGTTGTAGTGGGCAGGCTTAGGCTTGGTTACCAGTACTAACTGATGTTGTAGTGGCCAGGCTTAGGCTTGGTTACCAGTACTGACTGATGTTGTAGTGGCCAGGCTTAGGCTTGGTTACCAGTACTTGACTGATGTTGTAGTGGCCAGGCTTAGGCTTGGTTACCAGTACTGACTGATGTTGTAGTGGCCAGGCTTAGGCTTGGTTACCAGTACTTACTGATGTTGTAGTGGCCAGGCTTAGGCTTGGTTACCAGTACTGACTGATGTTGTAGTGGCCATTGGTTTAGCTTGATTACTCAGTACTGGCCAGACTGATGATTGTAGTGGCCAGGCTTAGGCTTGGTTACCAGTACTGACTGATGTTGTAGTGGCCAGGCTTAGGCTTGCGGCTTACCAGTACTTACTGATGTTGTAGTGGCCAGGCTTAGGCTTGGTTACCAGTACTGACTGATGTTGTAGTGGCCAGGCTTAGGCTTGGTTACCAGTACTGACTGATGTTGTAGTGGCCAGGCTTAGGCTTGGTTACCAGTACTTCTGGCAGTTTGGGAAACACACAGATGATGATCAAACCAAGTACAAAGTATGTGACCAGCGTTATGGTCACTATCTTGAACACTATGTGATTAATTGTCCACTTATTGAGGAATATGGAGATAGTACAATAATCTATGTGACATGTCAAGATATCTTATTAATGAGAATAAGATACCAGATATATTGAGCAAATTTCCTAAATTTCCAGCCAACGGATAAGTGAACTGTAGATATAGATATACTACTGATATCTTTTCTGTTGCCTAGTTCCTGGGCCCTTCGTGTATCCATAGGCTGTTGAGTTATCCTCCATAGGATGGATATGAGGTGCACATTAAACTAGCCACTTCGCCGGCAAGATCTCTTCTCTCTTCTCTCTCTCTCTCTCTCTCTCTCTCTCTCTCTCTCTCTCTCTCTCTCTCTCTCTCTCTCTCTCTCTCTCTCTCTCTCTCTCTCTCTCTCTCTCTCTCTCTCTCTACATCCATTATATTTATATATTCCTGGAGTTAATGAAAGTGGTTTGCATTAAATGATGCAAGTCATTATGACCATCACCATCACCGTCACTATCACTGTCATCACCATCACCGTCACTATCGTTGTCACTATCACCGTCACTATCGTTGTCACCATCACCGTCACTATCACTGTCATCACCATCACCGTCACTATCACTGTCATCACCATCACCGTCACTATCACTGTTATCATCATCATTGTCACCGTCACTATCACTGTCACCATGACTGTCCTTATTACCGTCACTATGATTATCACCATCGCTATCATCAGAGTCACTATCACTGTCACCATCACTACCATCAACGTCACTTTCACTGTCACTATCACAGTCACTATCACTGTCACCATCACTGTCACCATCACCGTCACTGTCACAGTCACCACTACTGCTGGCCTCGTCTCGGGGACTCTGCCTTGCGGAATGCTTTTGATGTTTGGAGAGTTTTTGTACGACTGTGTGTGTGTGTGTGTGTGTGTGTGTGTGTGAGTGTGTGTGTGTGTGTGTGTGTGTGTGTGTGTGTGTGGGTGTACTCACCTATTTGTGGTTGCATGGGTCGATTCATAGCTCCTGGCCCTGCCTCTTCACTGATTGCTACTAGGTCCTCTCTCTCCCTGCTCCATGAGGTTTATCAAACCTAGTCTTAAAACTATGTATGGCTCCTGCCTCCACTATGTCGCTTTCTAAGCTATTCCACTTCCTGACAACTCTATGACTGAAGAAATACTTCCTAACATCCCTTTGACTCATAAGAGTCTTCAACTTCCACCATTTGACCCCTTGTTTCTGTGTCCCTCTCTGGAACATCTTGTCTCTGTCCACTTTATCTATTCCTCGAGTATTTTATATGTCGTTATCATGTCTCCCAACCTCCTGTCCTCTAGTGTCGTCAGGCCGATTTCCTTAACCTTCCTTCGTAGGACAATCCCCTTAGCTCTGGGACTAGTCTTGTTGCAAACCTTTGCACTTTCTCTAATTTCTTGACGTGCTTGACCAGGTGTGGGTTCCAAACTGGTGCTGCATACTCCAGTATGGGCCTGACGTATATGGTATACAGAGTCTTGAATGATTCCTTAGTGAGTGTGTGTGTGTGTGTGTGTGTGTGTGTGTGTGATGTGTGTTTGTTTGTGTGTGTGTGTGTGTGTGTGTGTGTGTGTGTGTGTGTGTGTGTGTGTGTGTGTGTGTGTGTGTGTGTGTGTGTGTGTGTGTGTGTGTGTGTGTGTGTGTGTGTGTGTGTGAGTGTGTGTGTGTGTGGGGGGGAATAAACGTACTCACCGTGTTGTGTTTGTGGGGGTCGAGACTAGTCTAATGAGCATCACTGACTTTCTGACTTGTTAGCCTCATCATATCTATTCCTGAAGCTGTGTATTGAATTTGTCTTCGCCTCTTCCCCATCCACGTCATTTCACCGAGATTAAAAAAAGAAACATATTTCCTAAACATCACAATGGCTCATGTGTGTTCTCGACGTCTATCAGTGTTTCCTTGTTCGTGTTTCTCTTGATTCAAACTCTCTGCCGCTATCTGCCGTACTATTCTTAAAAAAAAAAATAAACATCATAAGCAAATTTCCAATAGTCTTCCCAATATTAATAGTTTCTCATTTCCTAGACTATACTCCGTTACCGGTATTCTTTCCGTCAGGTCCAACTCTGTAGTCTATCTGCTGTTGTCCTCCTTCGGGCCTATCTCTGTTTTTTTCTGCTCTTACCCTTCTTATTAGTTTTACTTTGGCAAAGAAAGACACACAACACTCGATCTCTTAAGTCGTGTGAATACACACAATCTTAATAACAGTAATAGTCCAAGTACTGATGCTTACGGGACCCCGCTCGTTACTCACTCCCATCATCATGCATCGTCTCTTTTCTTACCCTCTGATTTTTCTTCCCTTCAGGTTATCTCTGAGTTGTTGCAACACACTACCCTTTATTCTTGCATTTTCTTCTAATTTCTGGATAATTTTCTGGTGTAACACTGTGTCAAAGACTTTCTTTTTTTTTTTCGTCCATTAAGATGCGCTCCACCTTTCTTAATTTACCTCATTGATTCTCTCATAAATCTCCATTGAGTTCGTGAGACAGGATTTGTCATCCCTAAATCCGTGTTGATTTCCTTTAATAAAACCTCTCCAGATGTTCCAATAGTTTTTAAAGTGTTCATGTTAAATATACTGGCCTATAATTCAGGGCTTCCTGTCTCTTTCCCCTCGTTTAACATGGAGACACACTGGATATTTTTCCTGTTCATTGGCAGATGTCCCGTCTGGAGTAACTGAAGATCTCTGCAATGTTGTTAAGGGTGGCTTTACTCCTCTCCTCGGTACCCATGTAGATATGCTGTCTGGTACCACTGATTTTCTTATGATGTTTTCAACAGTTTCAGCAGTACTTCCTGTATAGTGTACATGTTTTCTGGGTCCTGTTGGTCTACCCCGACTGACTTGTTATCATCCAGCTCCCCATCTTCCGAGAGGACCTCCTTGAGTTTTCTACTAAATTCTTTCCATACTTCTCTGTCATCCTCCATTAGCGCCCATGTTTCCATTAACTTTATCACGCGCTCCTTTACAGTCATCTTCCTTATTATGTGGCTATGGAGTAATCTTCTAATTTTCTGGACCTTTGATGCCATGTCATTTTCGAAATCTCTCTCTCATCTTCCCTTTGCATCCTCGCATATTTGTTACTTGTTCTTCTCCTTGCGTCTGTTTTCTGTCATTTTTTGTGTGTTTTTATTGTCTCCCGTGCCCTCGTGCACCTCCTCCTGACTTCCTTACATTCCTGGTTGGCCCAAAAGGATCACTGTTTTTGCTTTTTCCATATGCTCGCTATGGATCTCATTTGGCCTCTTCTACTATATATAATTTCTCTATTATTTTTTTGCATTGCTTCGCCTTAAAGTGTTCTATCCTGTTGTACGTCTTCCATCTCAGAATATCATGCCTTCATAGCCTCTATAGAAACCTGTTTTTTTTTCTCTTCCTTCATCTCTCTCTCTCTCTCTCTCTCTCTCTCTCTCTCTCTCTCTCTCTCTCTCTCTCTCCCTTTCCACCAGGTATCTGAATCTAGAACAACTGGACCGCTGGCACCTAGTGGTTTACCACAGTCAATTATGAATTCTGTCATGTTCATTTAGGGTGAAAACCTGGTGCAGTCTTGCCGGTTCATCTCCTCCATCATTCTTGTTGTTTCCTCTGGCTTTTGACTCGAAACTTTTATATATATATATATATATATATAACTTCCTTCATTAGCTTTTTTTTTAGTCCATTGTAAGTGTCTCACTTATCCAGAGCAGCTGTGGATCTTCTTGCTGGCTTGTCCTTCTCTCTCTCTCTCTCTCTCTCTCTCTCTCTCTCTCTCTCTCTCTCTCTGCTTCTGTTCCCATAATGCCAAGTGTCTACCTGGAGGGTGTTGTTCTACTCGTCTGTCATACTTCATCATACACACGTTCTCCACATCATACTTCATCATACACACGATCTCCACATCATACTTCATCATACACACGATCTCCACATCATACTTCATCATACACGATCTCACATCATACTTCATCATACACACGATCTCCACATCATACTTCATCATACACACGATTCCACATCATACTTCATCATACACACGATCTCCACATCATACTTCATCATACACACGATCTCCACATCATACTTCATCATACACACGATCTCCACATCATACTTCATCATACACAAGATCTCCACATCATACTTCATCATACACACGATCTCCACATCATACTTCATCATACACACGTTCTCCACATCATACTTCATCATACACAAGATCTCCACATCATACTTCACCATACACTTTCCTACGTGCTTCTTAATAGTTCTTAAATCCCATAACATTTCCTTTCCCAATTCAAAGAAGGCCTGTCTGAGATCTGAGCATAGAGGAAGCGTTCTCCAGCCCAAACTCATCATAACAAGATCCCCGAGTCATACTCACCCTACCTTTCTGTGTCTTTGCTTCTATAAACATAAGCATTTCCTTCCAAATTCAGATAAGGCCTTATTCTAGTTTCGCCACAAGGAACGCATTGTACTCACTAAACAATAACTATTGTCTCAGGTGCTTCTGTGATCTTTGCTCCAACTCGAACATCAGGTCACAATGTAGTATAATGCGATCCCTTCATTGACTACGTTTCCTACAAGAACATTAGTACTCACTAACATTACGATTCTTTTTTTTATCATTATGTCAACTCGAGACATCAGGTCACTAATTTCTGAGAGGCAGTTGTCCACTCTCCCTTCATGGTTTTAACGTTTTCTTATTATTTAGTACCTATCTGAGAATATCGCATTTTTTTATTTTACCTTATGTTTCAATTTCGTCTCTGTAATGGCTATGATATTTGGGTTGTCCACTACTACTCTTTCATTCACAAACTCATTTTTGTTGCTGAGTGCATCTGTTTCTGAGAGAGAGAGAGAGAGAGAGAGAGTAATATATTACACACACACACACAACACACTGGAAGAACTATCAGATCACCTTAATTGAAATAGAAAGGAAACACGATCATTAGGGCTACTACAAGGAGAGACTCTCTTACTAATAACCTCTTAGAGGGAGACGAGGGACAAGCCTCGGCCACTCACTGAGACACACCACACTTCGGTCCCTCACTGAGACACACCACACTTCGGTCCCTCACTGAGACACACCACACTTCGGTCCACTAAGACAGACACGCACGCATGTGCGCTGCCGCCATTTTGCTCGAAATCGACTCATAAAAATGAAAAAAACTGCATGAAATCGACTGACTGGATAATGGAATGACAAACACTTATTTTGACTCGTAGTGAACCCGGGATAACGAACCCCGGGATAACGAACCGGGGGGACGACGTCAGACGGGCGGACACAGGTGGGAACGCGGCCAGGTAAGACGATCTCCGAGGCGGTACCTGTTAATTGTAACGCACAGGTAACCAGACCATTTGTCTAGGACGAAGGTGATGTGGTGGTGGTGGTGGTGGTGGTGGTGGTGGTGGGTGGTGGTGATGGTGGTGGTGGTGGTGGTAGTGGTGGTGGTGATGGTGGTGGTGGTGGTGGTGTTGAAGGGGGGGAGGTAGTTGTAAACCATTTACATCTTTTTAGCTAACTTAAATCCAATTCACTGCAATAACAACAACAATAATAAAATAATAATAATAATAATAATAATAATAATAATAATAATAATAATAATAATAATAATAATAATAATAATAATAATAATAATAATAATATTATTATTATTATTATTATTATTATTATTATTAGTCTTACCAACAAGCAAGAAACAATTCCCCCTCTCACGCCCCCTCGTCGCACTCGTCACGCCCTTCACAATGCTACCAGATCGACTTTCCTCCTGTGGGTGAGGTCGTCGCTACACTTCAGGCCTGTGGAGTAATGAGTACAGATGCTACTTATTGTCAGGCTGATGGGAGAGGTCAGATGATATTACAGGGCTGTGGGAGAGGTCAGATGTATTGTACAGGGCTGTGGGAGAGGTCAGATGTATTGTACAGGGCTGTGGGAGAGGTCAGATGTATTGTACAGGGCTGTGGGAGAGGTCAGATGTTTTTGGATTTACAGGGCTGTGGGAGAGGTCAGGTGTATTGTACAGGGCTGTGGGAGAGGTCAGATTTATTATACAGGGCTGTGGGAGAAGTCAGATGTATTGAACAGGGCTGTGGGAGAGATCAGATGTATTAACAGGGCTGTGGGAGAGGTCAGATGTATTGTACAGGGCTGTGGGAGAGGTCAGATGTATTGTACAGGGCTGTGGGAGAGGTCAGATGTATTATACAGGGCTGTGGGAGAGGTCAGATGTATTATACAGGGCTGTGGGAGAGGTCAGATGTATTGTACAGGGCTGTGGGAGAGGTCAGATGTATTGTACAGGGCTGTGGGAGAGGTCAGATGTATTGTACAGGGCTGTGGGAGAGGTCAGATGTATTGAACAGGGCTGTGGGAGAGGTCAGATTATTTACAGGGCTGTGGGAGAGTCAGATGTATTAACAGGGCTGTGGGAGAGATCAGATGTATTATACAGGGCTGTGGAGAGGTCAGATGTATTAACAGGGCTGTGGGAGAGGTCAGATGTATTGAACAGGGCTGTGGGAGAGGTCATATATATATATATTATATAATAATTATATATATTATTATATAATAATTATATATATATATATATATATATATATTCATATATATATATATATATATATATATATATATATATATATATATATATATATATATATATATAATAGGCCAGGCAACCATAGGTAGGGCTGTGGAGTGGTGGGGAAGGAAAGGGGTGGGGAAATGGCTAGGTGGGGGGAGGGGAGGTGCAAAAAAAAAGAAAAAACGCTGCGTAAGGCTGAGACAGGGATGAAGCTGAGCCGACATGATAAATTCCTGCCATTCGGACACCTCAATTGTTTTGACACGGACGTCTGGTTTCGCCCATCTGTCTCCTCGGCACTGACAACGGTAACCCTGATGAACCGAAAAATTGATTTCTCTCAAGGTTGGTAGTGATGTTTTCTTGGTTAGGTTGGAATTCTGGGGATCCCTGGAACCCAGCGGGGTTAACAGTGTATTTCAGAGCAACATGGGATCGCTGGAGCAGCGGGGGTAAGTGTATTTCAGTGTCACTGGGATCCTGGAGCCGAGGGAGGTAAACAGTGTATTTCAGTGTCACTGGGATCCTGAGCCCAGGGAGGTAAACGCTGTATTTCAGTGTGCACTGGATCCTGGAGCCCAGGGAGTAAACAGGTAATTCAGTGTCACTGGGATCCTGAGCCCAGGTGGTAACAGTGTATTTCAGTGGAATTCTGGGGATCCCTGGAACCCAGCGGGGTTAACAGTGTATTTCAGTGTCACTGGGATCCTGGAGCCCAGGGAGGTAAACAGTGTATTTCAGTGTCACTGGGATCCTGGAGCCCAGGGAGGTAAACAGTGTATTTCAGTGTCACTGGGATCCTGGAGCCCAGGGAGGTAAACAGTGTATTTCAGTGTCACTGGGATCCTGGAGCCCAGGGAGGAACAGTGTATTTCAGTGTCACTGGGATCCTGGAGCCCAGGGAGGTAACAGTGTATTTCAGTGTCACTGGGATCCTGGAGCCCAGGGAGGTAAACAGTGTATTTCAGTGTCACTGGGATCCTGGAGCCCAGGGAGGTAAACAGTGTATTTCAGTGTCACTGGGATCCTGGAGCCCAGGGAGGTAAACAGTGTATTTCAGTGTCACTGGGATCCTGGAGCCCAGGGAGGTAAACAGTGATTTCAGTGTCACTGGGATCCTGGAGCCCAGGGAGGTAAACAGTGTATTTCAGTGTCACTGGTATCCTGGAGCCCAGGGAGGTAAACAGTGTATTTCAGTGTCACTGGGATCCTGGAGCCCAGGGAGGTAAACAGTGTATTTCAGTGTCACTGGGATCCTGGAACCCAGGGAGGTAAACAGTGTATTTCAGTGTCACTGGGATCCTGGAGCCCAGGGAGGTAAACAGTGTATTTCAGTGTCACTGGGATCCTGGAGCCCAGGGAGGTAAACAGTGTATTTCAGTGTCACTGAGATCCTGGAGCCCAGGGAGGTAAACAGTGTATTTCAGTGTCACTGGGAACCTGGAGCCCAGGGAGGTAAACAGTGTATGTTTTTCAGTGTCACTGGGATCCACTGAAATTAATATATTTTTTGATTAAAAAGAGAACAAAATCAATTTAGAGTGAAGCGCCAAATTTCTTAAATTTTAACAAACTTTTCACATGAGGTTGAAAGATTTTTTTATGCAGTTAGAAGACTGAGTAGATCTATAGGGAAGTTAGAAGGTAGAATCGTAGTTAGAAGGTAGATGCGTAGTTAGAAGGTAGATGCATAGTTAGAACGGTAGATGCATAGTTAGAAGGTAGATGCATAGTTAGACGGTAGATGCGTAGTTAGAAGGTAGATGCATAGTTAGAAGGTAGATGCGTAGTTAGAAGGTAGACGTGCTTATCTACGTTCATAATATAAACGTAGATTAGCACATTTATGTAGTAACTTGGGTTGTAAACAAGACTGATGTAGTGGTAGCCAGGCTTAGGCTTGCTTACAAGTACTTCTGGCAATTTAACAAGAATTATTTTAAAACGTTGTATACAATAATGAGTTGATTAGCTTATGGCTTAATGCGCTCCTCTTCCTCCTCCTCCCCCTCCTCTTTCTCCTCCTCACCCTCTTCTTCCCATTTCCCCATCCTCCATTCTTTCCCCATCGCCTCCCCTATCTCCCATACATCATCCATCAGACCCTCCATACCTCATATCCTATACACTGTGTATATGGCATTCTTCTGGTAATAACTTCCTGGGAGTAACCCCCCTCTCTCTCTCTCTCTCTCTCTCTCTCTCTCTCTCTCTCTCTCTCTCTCTCTTCTCTCTCTCTCTTTCTCTCTCTTTACACAGGGTTCTACAAGATTAGGTTTAATGTTCGTAACTTTATTTACAAGCTAAGAGCTGTAACCTACATCAGCTCAACTCTCTCTCTCTCTCTTCTCTCTCTCTCTCTCTAATTTAAACTGCTGCCTCGAACCTCTTCAGCTGCCATCTATGTGGACTGATTCATCACCATCATCACCACAATCAACAACAACTGCAACAACAACGTGTTGCATATGATTCATGCCACAAATATCCAAAAATTGGAAAGAAATTGAAGATTGATTCAGGATAAGTTTGGAGAGAGAGAGAGAGAAGAGAAGAAGAAGAAGAAAAGAGAAGAGAGGAAGGGAGACGAAGGATAGAAAAAGGGGGAATATAGAGAAAAGAGAGAAGAAGAAGAGAGAGAGAGAGAGAGAGAGAGAGAGAGAGAGAGAAAAGGGGAAGAAGAAAACTGAAAAGAAGAGAGGAGAAGAAAAGGGGGGAAGGAAAGAGAGAGAGAAGGAAGAAAAAGATGAAGATGGAAGAAGGGAGAATACAAGACATGATAGAACATAAAACTAGATAACGAAGAAGGGAAAAAGAGGAACAAGAAGAAAAAGTAGGAGGGCGAAAAAACGAACACGGGGAAAAGAAGCAATATAAAATAATAAATACAAAACGAGCAAAGAAAAAAAATAAGAAAAATACTAATAAAAATCTGATAAATCAGGAATTAGAAAATAAAGAAAAAATGGAAGATGATAAATGAGCAAATTGTAAATAAAAGAAAAGGGAAGTAAAAGGAGAGAGAAAGTATTCTCAAGGAAGAGAAATGGGCGAAAGATGAATAAACAAGGGAAGAAAAAAGGGAGAAGAAGAGGATGGGGGGTAATTGGAAATAAAGGGGGTGAAAAGGGCATGTGAGAGAGGGGGTTGAATTTAGACAAAGAAAGGGTTAAATTATAGGTAATCTAGTTGGGTGTCATCTGAGTGATGGGACGGTGATGGGGAGGGGAGGTGGGACGAGAGAGAGAGAGAGAGAGAGAGAGAGAGAGAGAGAGGGAAGGAGGGGGTGGAAAGAGAGGGGGAAGGCAGGGAGGGGGAGGAAAGAGAGGGGAAAGGCAGGGAAGGGGAGGAAGGACAGTAGAGGATGAGGATGAAAGAGTAGAGGAGGGAAGGGAAGGGGAGATGGGGATGAGGAAGTGGTAGGAAATGGAAGTAGGTTAGCCGGGAAGGTTGGAAAGGGGAGGAGAGGGTGTCCCGTAGCTCGGTTGGTAGCGCACTCAACTCACACACTGAAGGTCCGGGGGTCGATCCCCGGTACGGGTGGAAACATTAGGACGTGTTTCCTTAAGATACCTGCTGTCCATGTTCACCTAGCAGTAAAATAGGTACCTGGGTGTTAGTCGACTGGTGTGGGTCGCATCCTGGGTAAAATATTGACCTAATTTCCTCGGAATGTTCTGCTTAACAAGGGGCTTTCTATATAGTATAACATCATTGATGTTAGCTATGGTCTGTATAAGTTGTACATGCACTTGTTATTATTATTATTAT
This sequence comes from Cherax destructor, assembly GCA_009830355.1. Taxonomy (NCBI): domain Eukaryota; kingdom Metazoa; phylum Arthropoda; class Malacostraca; order Decapoda; family Parastacidae; genus Cherax; species Cherax destructor. The sequence continues at coordinate 550,455 of WNWK01000209.1, read as the reverse complement.
TATTATTATTATTATTATTATTATTATATATGAAGGCAGTGAAGAGTCTCTACTGAAGTTGCTCTGTCTGTCTCTCTCTGTCTCTGTCTCTCTCTGTCTCTGTCTCTCTCTGTCTCACTCAAGAGCCTAGGTATCAAGACGATACACAGTCACACAGGTAAGACAGGTGGAGGACTTATCAAATACACCTGTCATGTCTCCTGTTGACACTTACGATGACGTGAGACAGATGCAGCATTCTCTCTCTCTCTCTCTCTCTCTCTCTCTCTCTCTCTCTCTCTCTCTCTCTCTTTCTACACACACACACACACACACATACAACAGGCCTAGTGTCTAATCGACATGTGCCTAGGACAAAATGGTAACTAACACAACACACACACACACACACACACAACAACACACACACACACACACACAACACACACACACACACACACACTATATATATATATATATATATATATATATATATATATATATATATATATATATATATATATATATATATATATATATGTGTTGTGTGTGTGTGTGTGTGTGTGTGTGTGTGTGTGTGTGTATTTCAGTGTCACTGGGATCCTGGAGCCCAGGGAGGTAAACAGTGTATGTTTTCAGTGTCACTGGGATCCACTGAAATTAATATATTTTTGATTAAAAAGAAACAAAATCAATTTAGAGTGAAGCGCCAAATTTCTTAAATTTTAACAAACTTTTCACATGAGGTTGAAAGATTTTTTATGCAGTTAGAAGACTGAGTAGATCTATAGGAAGTTAGAAGGTAGAATCGTAGTTAGAAGGTAGATGCGTAGTTAGAAGGTAGATGCATAGTTAGACGGTAGATGCGTAGTTAGAAGGTAGATGCATAGTTAGACGGTAGATGCGTAGTTAGAAGGTAGACGTGCTTATCTACGTTCATAATATAAACGTAGATTAGCACATTTATGTAGCAACTTGGGTTTTAAACAAGACTGATGTAGTGGTAGCCAGGCTTAGGCTATATATATATATATATATATATATATATATATATATATATATATATATATATATATATATATATATATATATATATATATATATATATATATATTTATTAACACATCGGCCGATTCCCACCAAGGCAGGGTGGCCTGAAAAGAAAAACTTTCATCATCATTCACTCCATCACTGTCTTGCCAGAAGGGTGCTTTACACTACAGTTATAAAACTGCAACATTAACACCCCTCCTTCAGAGTGCAGACACTGTACTTTCCATCTCCAGGACTCAAGTCCGGCCTGCCGGTTCCCTGAATCCCTTCATAAATGTTACTTTGCTCACACTCCAACAGCACGTCAAGTATTAAAAACCATTTGTCTCCATTCACTCCTATCAAATACGCTCACACATGCTTGCTGGAAGTCCAAGCCCCTCGCACACAAAACCTCCTTTACCCCCTCCCTCCAACCTTTCCTAGGCCGACCCCTACCCCGCCTTCCCTCCACTACAGATTTATACACTCTCGAAGTCATTCTGTCTCGTTCCATTCTCTCTACATGTCCGAACCACCTCAACAACCCCTCCTCAGCTCTCTGGATAATAGTTTTGGTAATCCCTCACCTCCTCCTAATTTCCAAACTCCGAATTCTCTGCATTATATTCACACCACACATTACTCTCAGACGTGACATCTCCACTGCCTCCAGCCTTCTCCTCGTTGCAACATTCATCACCCATGCTTCACATCCATATAAGAGTGTTGGTATAACTATACTCTCATACATTCCTTTCTTTACTTCCATGGACAAGGTTCTTTGTCTCCACAGACTCCAAAGTGCTCCACTCACCCTTTTCCCCTCATCAATTCTATGATTCACCTCATCCTTCATAGACCCATCTGCTGACATGTCCACTCCCAAATATCTGAATACATTCACCTCCTCCATACTTTCTCCCTCCAATCTGATATCCAATCTTTCGTCACCTAATCTTTTTGTTATCCTCATCACATTACTCTTTCCTATATTCACTTTCAATTTTCTTCTTTTACATACCCTACCAAATTCATCCACCAATCTCTGCAACTTCTCTTCAGAATCTCCCAAAAGCACAGTGTCATCAGCAAAAAGCAACTGTGACAACTCCCACTTTGTATTTGATTCTTTATCTTTTAACCCCACACCTCTTGCCAAGACCCTCGTATTCACTTCTCTTACAACCCCATCTATAAATATATTGAACAACCACGGTGACATCACACATCCTTGTCTAAGACCCACTTTTACTGGGAAATAGTCCCCCTCTCTCCTACACACTCTAACCTGAGCCTCACTATCCTCATAAAAACTCTTCATTGCTTTCAGTAACCTACATCCTATTCCATACACCTGCAACATCTGCCACATTGACCCCCTATCCACCCTATCATACGCCTTTTCCAAATCCATAAAGGCCACAAAAACCTCTTTACCTTTATCCAAATACTGTTCACCTATATGTTTCACTGTAAACACTTGGTCTACACACCCTCTACCTTTCCTAAAGCCCCCTTGTTCATCTGCTATCCTGCTTTCTGTCTTACTCTTAATTCTTTCAATAACAACTCTACCATACACTTTACCAGGTACACTCAACAGACTTATTCCCCTATAATTTTTGCACTCTCTTTTGTCCCCTTTGCCTTTATACAAAGGAACAATACATGATCTCTGCCAATCCCTAGGTACCTTACCCTTCTTCCATACATTTAAAAAATAATAGCACCAATCACTCCAAAACTATATCCCCACCTGCTTTTAACATTTATATCTTTATTCCATCAATTCCAGCTGCCTTACCCCCTTTCATTCTATCCACTGCCTCACGAACTTCCCCCACACTCACAACTGGCTCTTCCACACTCCTACAAGATGTTATTTCTCCTTGCCCTATACACTAAATCACAGCTTCCCTGTCTTCATCAACATTTAACAACTCCTCAAAATATTCCCTCATCTTCCCGATACCTCTAACTCTTCATTTAATAACTCTCCTCTCCTATTTTTAACTGTCAAATCCATTTGTTCCCTGGGCTTCCTCAACTTATTAATCTCACTCCAAAACTTTTTCTTATTTTCAACAAAATTTGTTGATAATATCTCACCCACTCTCTCATTTGCTCTCTTTTTACATTGCTTCACCTCTCTTTTTCTCTCCATATACTCTTCCCTCCTTGCATCACTTCTACTTTGTAAAAACCTCTCATATGCTAACTTTTTCTCCCTTACTACTCTCTTTACATCATCATTCCACCAATCGCTCTTCTTCCCTCCCGCACCCACTCGCCTGTAACCACAAACTTCTGCTGAACACTCTAACATTACATTTTTTAATCTACCCCACACATCTTCGACCCCATTGCCTATACTCTCACTAACCCATCTATCCTCCAATAGTTGTTTATATCTTACCCTAACTGCCTCCTCTTTTAGTTTATAAACCTTCACTTCTCTCTTACTTACTGCTTCTATTTTCCTTGTATCCCATCTACCTTTTACTCCCACTGTAGCTATAACTAAAAAGTGATCTGATATATCTGTGGCCCCTCTATAAACATGTACATCCTGAAGTCTACTCAACAGTCTTTTATCTACCAATACATAGTCCAACAAACTACTGTCATTTCGCCCTACATCATATCTTGTATACTTATTTATCATCTTTTTCTTATAATATGTATTATCTATAACTAAACCCCTTTCTATACAAAGTTCAATCAAAGGGCTCCCATTATCATTTACACCTGGCACCCCAAACCTACCACACCCTCTCTACATGTTTCTCCTACTTTAGCATTTAGGTCCCCTACTACAATTACTCTCTCACTTGGTTCAAAAGTTCCTATACATTCTCTTAATATCTCCCAAAATCTCTCTCTCTCCTCTACACTCCTCTCTTCTCCACACCCATATATATATATATATATATATATATATATATATATATATATATATATATATATATATATATATATATATATATATATGATGTAGTAGCCAGGCTGAGCCTTGTTTACAAGATCTTCTGACAGAGTGGCAGACACAGATAATTCACTGGTCAACAGTTTTGAAAAGTTGTATGTTTCTTAAATGACATTAGTTAATTCTTATGTATTTTCATCTCCTGAATCCAAATTTCACCTTGAAAAATGCTTATTGGTTATAGGTTTAAAGATACGAGACATATAATGTTTGATTATTTTGATTATAACGTACAATATGTGTCAGTATGTTTTAAACTCTAATCAGTACCTACTCTCTGCCTTTTTGCTTGACGCTTATAGTGGGCTGAAGAATCATCTCTTGCCAATGTCCAGCAATAGTCTGCAAGCATTTTGTGCCCCATTTGCCATGGTACCATTTTTCCATGGTTGAAATATCTTGGTGAAACCTTTAACCATGTTCGTCACTAACTGCCCCACAGTTCGCTGGAAAATAGTCTAAATGTGGGTCCAAAAAGTGGATTTTAAGTGACATGTTACATCCCATGTTCTTGTAAGCCTTGGTGAGGTTTTCCACCAATTCTTCATAGTTGTCTTCCCTTCTGTTTCTGAGAAATCCCTTCACCACTAACTTGAATGCTTCCCAAGCAGCTTTCTCCTCCCCATGAAGGTCTGATTCAAAGTCACCATCTTTAAGAAGCTCTCGAATCTGAGGACCATTGAAGACTCTTATCTTAGCGTCGCTCAGTGAGGGGAATTTTGATGTTAAATACTTGAATCCCTGACCGGATTTATCAATAGCTTTTACAGTTTTATGTGTAGTGGTGGCCAGTCTCTCCTGATGTAGTGGTGGCCAGTCTCTCCTGATGTAGTGGTGGCCAGTCTCTCCTGATGTAGTGGCAACCTCTTGCACGGCTGAATATTCATTATAAGTTTAAAAAGTGTTTGGCTAAGAAAATCACCAACCTTTCACCTCAAAATATAAACTTGGAGAGCACAACCACCTTGTATGACTGCTGGAACAATAATGAAGGTCAGTGAGACTGTGAGTGTGGTACTCCTGTTAACTGGGTCTGTTGCGTATGGATGTGTTGTTGTGCTAGCGTCCACAGGACGGGTGTGTCCTCGCACTAGCGTCCACAGGACGGGTGTGTTCTCGCACTAGCGTCCACAGGACGGGTGTGTTCTCGCACTAGTGTCCACAGGACGGGTGTGTTCTCGCACTAGCGTCCACAGGACGGGTGTGTTCTCGCACTAGCGTCCACAGGACGGGTGTGTTCTCGCACTAGCGTCCACAGGACGGGTGTGTTCTCGCACTAGCGTCCACAGGACGGGTGTGTTCTCGCACTAGCGTCCACAGGATGGGTGTGTTCTCGCACTAGCGTCCACAGGATGGGTGTGTTCTCGCACTAGCGTCCACAGGATGGGTGTGTTCTCGCACTAGCGTCCACAGGACGGGTGTGTTCTCGCACTAGCGTCCACAGGACGGGTGTGTTCTCGCACTAGCGTCAACAGGATGGGTGTGTTCTCGCACTAGCGTCCACAGGACGGGTGTGTTCTCGTACTAGCGTCCACAGGATGGGTGTGTTCTCACACTAGCGTCCACAGGATGGGTGTGTTCTCGCACTAGCGTCCACAGGATGGGTGTGCTCTCACACTAGCGTCCACAGGATGGGTGTGTTCTCGCACTAGCGTCCACAGGACGAGTGTGTTCTCGCACTAGCGTCCACAGGACGAGTGTGTTCTCGCACTAGCGTCCACAGGACGAGTGTGTTCTCACACTAGCGTCCACAGGATGGGTGTGTTCTCACACTAGCGTCCACAAGATGGGTGTGTTCTCGCACTAGCGTCCACAGGATGGGTTTGGGATGCACAATAAGCTAGCGACCGCGGCGGCAAAATCTAATATAATCATTACTAGTTATTGATGGAGTCGCGATTAAGCGAACGGTGTATCGAGCCTCCACTGCCCCTAAATAGCCCACACGAGCTTAACGCTTCGCGTAATATATATACCGCTGTTGTTTTTCACTTTCTCCCATACGGGCGGCGTCCTCGTAGACTACCGAACGGCTTTACACCTTAGAAGCAGCGCGGATGGCTAAGGCTCGATCCTCCGTCTTGAACTAAAGATCAAACGCATCATGTCGCCTGATATGACACGGGAATAATCTCGGCTGTCATAATAAGTAGCTATGCGACACTCAAAGAGACGTGCCGCGAGGGTGTCATCCGCTATGACACTTATGGCAGTTCCAACGAGCCGTGCCATGTGGCACCGCGACAAATTGACACACCAGGAGGAATGTTATACCGGTGTTCCCCTTTTTTTTCAAGAGCGTCTTACCTCTCAGCCCGTCGTAATTATCTGCGTTAAAAATGAGGGTCCACTGAGCCGCTTCGAGCGTCGCCAGGTTTGCTAAGGCCGTTTCGAGCTGGACATTTAGGTCCTCTGAGTTGATTAGTCGGGTTCTTCCGATAGAGGGCAGGCGACATGAGAGAGAGGGGGAGGGCGTCTTATCGCCTCTTGGTTTAAAGTTCCGCACATCTCGGGAGACATCACGAAGGCGTCTATTTGAGCTGCGTCAGCGGGTGTCGTGTTATTATTGATAGTAGCCTTTTTTTGTGTTTACGCCCGTGGGAAGGAAGAAAGTAGGCAGGGAGATGGAGGGAGAATGTAGGTAGACAGCAGGAGGGAGAGGGCAGGTAGACACAGGGAGGGACAGTGTAGGTAGACAGCAGGAAGGTGAGGGGAGGTAGACACAGGGAGGGGAGTGAAGGTAGACAGCAGGAGGGAGAGGGCAGGTAGACACAGGGAGGGGGAGTGAAGGTAGACAACAGGAGGGTGAGGGCAGGTAGACACAGGAAGGGAGAGTGTAGGTAGACAACAGGAGGGTGAGGGGAGGTAGACACAGGGAGGGGGAGTGAAGATAGACAGCAGGAGGGTGAGGGCAGGTAGACACAGGGAGGGAGAGGTAGAGTGGGACGCCAGAGTTCGCGTAACATATGCCAGAAACATACTGACGGTGTATTCCATATCGTGGGGCTTTGCGGTGATCGTTTCTGTCCGCGTAATAAATCTGACATACTTCCCTATCTGTTTTTTTTTTATTTATTTCAATCATGATTTACAACCCTGACATATTTACCCTGTTTGTTCTTCAGGCGTAAAAGTAGCTCGGTTGGTAGCGCACTCACCTCACACACTGAGGGCGTGGTTCGAGCCCCGGTACGGGTGAAACATTAGGACGTGTTTTCTTTAAGACACCTGCTGTTCACCTAGCAGTAAATTAGGTACTTTGGTGTTAGTTGACTGGTGTGGGTCGCATCCTGGAGACAAAACTAACCTAAATTGCCCGAAATGCTCTGCATAACTAGGGGCTTTCTATATGTAGTTGTATGTCACTGATGTCAGCTATGGTCTGTATAAGTTGTATCATGTAGAAATAAAGATTAATATTAGTGTTGTTGTTATTACTATTATTATTATTATTATAATTGTTGTTGTTGTTGTTGTTGTTGTTATTATTATTATTATTATTATTATTATTATTATTATTATTATCATTGCTTTAAATTTCCGCAGTGTGTACACTTCTGACGGTTCTTTCCAAAATTTAATTCCTCAATATATTACAACCTTCGTTTTTTTTATTACGCTGTTCGTTATTTAAAGATTATTGTTTTTGTTCATTCAGTCGTGAAAATTAGTGTCTTTATCCTGCGATCAGATTTCCTACTCATTTCTGCAACACTACAAGCTCCTGATGACGTGTTGATTGCAACACGAAAGGCCTAGAACTAACATTCTAACATTCAACATCCCCGTGGTTGTTTTGCATATTGCATCCCTTGTTCTCGATTACGGCATATATATATATATATATATATATATATATATATATATATATATATATATATATATATATATATATATATATATATATATATATATATATATCAATGGAAGGTTTAAAATGTGCAAAAACGAAAGTCATAACTAGACTACAGAACACCTGTCAGAGTCAGCTGTCCTCACCTGTCACCTCTCTCTCTCTCTCTCTCTCTCTCTCTCTCTCTCTCTCTCTCTCTCCTCCACACACACACACACCTACACACACACAAATGCTACAATCATAGAACTAAATTCCTCTTTATATCAGCTCAACAAGTACAAGTTTTTTTTATTTTTAACACTCTCGTATATATTACAAACACGGTGTGTGTGTGTTTTTTTGGGGGAGGAGGGAGGGATGGGGGGGCGGGGAGCTTTAAACCTCAAATCACAACGCTAATGATATTCCAGAGTTTGGTCACTCTGGATGAATTTCAATTTGTTTTGTTGTGTCGGTGAGTGTTGTTGATGATGTTGTTGATGATGTTGTTGATGATGTTGTTGATGATGTTGTTGTTGATGATATTGATGTTGTTGTTGATGATGTTGTTGATGATGTTGATGATGTTGTTGATGATGTTGTTGATGATGTTGTTGATGATGTTGTTGTTGATGATATTGATGTTGTTGTTGATGATGTTGTTGATGATGTTGATTTGATGATATTGATGTTGTTGTTGATGATGTTGTTGATGATGTTGTTGATGATGTTGTTGATGATGTTGTTAATGATGTTGTTGTTGATGATATTGATGTTGTTGTTGATGATGTTGTTGATGTTGTTGTTGATGATGATATTGATGATGTTGTTGATGATGTTGTTGTTGATGATATTGATGTTGTTGTTGATGATGTTGTTGATGATGTTGTTGTTGATGATATTGATGTTGTTGTTGATGATATTGATGTTGTTGTTGATGTTGTTGTTGATGATATTGATGTTTTTGTTGTTGTTGTTGATGTTGATGTTGTTGATGTTGATGTTGTTGTTGTTGTTGATGTTGATGTTGTTGATGTTGATGATGATATTGATGATGTTGTTGATGATGTTGATGATGATGTTGTTGATGATGATATTGATGATGTTGATGTTGTTGATGATGTTGATGATGATGTTGTTGATGTTGTTGATGATATTGATGTTGTTGTTGATGATATTGACGTTGTTGTTGTTGATGTTGATATTGTTGTTGTTGATGTTGTTGTTGATGATATTGATGATGTTGTTGATGATGTTGTTGATGATGTTGTTGATGATGTTGTTGATGATATTGATGTTGTTGTTGATGATGATATTGATGATGTTGTTGATGTTGATGCTGCTGATGTTGTTGTTGATGTTGTTGATGATGTTGATGCTGTTGATGTTGTTGTTGTTGATGCTGTTGTTGTTGTTGTTCATGCTATTGTTAATGATATTGGTGTAATTGTGTATGTGTCATATGACAGCCTCTAGTTACAATAATTAATAATATTAATAATAATAATAATAATAATAATTATTATTATTATTATTATTATTATTATTATTATTATTATTATTATTATTATTATTATTATTATTATTATTATTAAAGAAATAAAGAAAGAAGAGAAATATTCAGAATAACAGAAAAAAACAGAATAACAACAGCAGCGCTGCCACACGACGCTCTACTCCAACAATAAACAAGCAAACACACAAACAAATAAACAAAAAACTCTTGCACGTCTATGTGACCAGGAATAAATAACTATTCAACGAGCGGGAAATAATAAAATTTAATATGTGTAATGTTCTCTCTCTCTCTCTCTCTCTCTCTTCTTACTCTCTGTATATCTCTCTCTTTCTCTATATCTCTCTATATATCTCTCTCTTTATATCTCTCTTTATATATCTCTCTTTCTCTATATTTCTCTATATCTCTCTCTCTCTTTATCTCTCTTTTCTCTATATCTCTCTCGTATCTCTTTCTCTTCTTTATCTCTCTTCTTTCTCTCTCTCTCTCTCTCTGTCTCTCTCTCTTTCTCTGTCTCTTTCTATCTCTTTCTCTGTCTGTCTGTCTGTCTGTCTGTCTGTCTCTCTTCTGTCTCTCTCTCTCTCTCTCTCTCTTCTCTCTCTCTCTCTTCTCTCTCTCTCTCTCTCTCTCTCTCTTCTCTCTCTCTCTCTCTCTCACTACTCAGGCTGGTGTCTCTCTCCACAACTGATGCTCAGGACTGGTAGTCGTCCTCCACACACACAGCTGATGAACGTCAGGACTGGTAGTCGTCTCCCACACACAGCTGATGAACGACGTACGCCTAAACGCATGAACGTCAGGACTGGTAGTCCTCCACAAACAGCTGATGACGACCTACGCACATAAACGACATAAATCAAGAACGTTATATAAATCTAAACTATGTGCCGCCCAACTGCATCAATCCATTACTTAATGAGAAAATTTACATAGCAATATACATGCACAGATACATACAATTACCTGCGAATATATATATATATATATATATATATATATATATATATATATATATATATATATATATATATATATATATATATATATATATATATATATATATATATATATATAAAGCACCTGAAACTGACAGGATCATGACAGAAATGTTAAACGCATGGGGAGATATAGTGGAGGGAAGGTACCTAGGGATTGACAGAGAGCGTGTATAGTTCCTTTATATAAAGGGAAGGGTGACAAAAGAGATTATAAAAGTTATAGGGAATAAGTTTACTGAGTATACCAGGTAAAGTGTAGGAGGTTATTATTGAAAGAATTAGAGGTAAGACAGAGAGTAGGATTGCAGAGTGAGCAAGGAGGCTTTAGAGTGGGTAGGGGATGTGTAGATCAAATGTTTACAGTGAAGCATATATGTGAACAGTATTTAAAGGTAGGGAAGTTTTCATTGCATTTATGGATTTAGAAAAGGCATATGATAGAGTGGATAGGGGAGCAATGTGGCAGATGTTGCAAGTGTATGGAATAGGTAGTAAGTTACTGAAGGCTGTAAAGAGTTTTTATGAGGATAGTGAGGCTCAGGTTAGGGTGTGTAGGAGAGAGGGAGATTACTTCCGGTAAAAGTAGGTCTTAGACAGGGATGTGTAATGTCACCATGGTTGTTTAACTATTTATAGATGGGGTTGTAAAAGAAGTAAATGCTAGGGTGTTGGGGAGAGGAGTGGGATTAAATTATGGGGAATTAAATGCAAAATGGGAGTTGACACAGTTACTTTTTGGGGGATTCTAAAGAAAAGTTGCAAAGGTTAGTGGACGAGTTTGGGAGAGTGTGTAAAGGTAGAAAGTTAAAAGTGAACATAGATAAGAGTAAGGTGATGAGGGTATCAAACTATTTAGATAAAGAAAAATTGGATATCACATTGGAGAGAGGGATTATGGAAGAAGTAAATGTTTTCAGATATTTGGGAGTTGACGTGTCAGCAGATGGGTTTATGAAGGATGAGGTTAACCATAGAATTGATGAAGGAAAAAGGTGAGTGGTGCGTTGAGGTATCTGTGGAGACAAAGAACGTTATACATGGAGGCAAAGAAGGGAATGTACGAAAGTATAGTTGTACCAACACTCTTATATGGGTGTGAAGCATGGGTTGTAAATGCTACAGCGATGAGGCGGCTGGAGGCAGTGGAGATGTCGTGTCTAAGGGCAATGTGTGGTGTAAATATTATGCAGAGAATTCGTAGTGTGGAAATTAGGAGGTGTGGAGTTACTAAAAGTATTAGTCAGAGGGCTGAAGAGGGGCTGTTGAGGTGGTTTGGTCATTTAGAGAAAATGGATCAAAGTAGAATGAGGAAGGAAGGCGAGGTAGGGGTCGTCTCCGAAAAGGTTGGAGGGAAGTGGTAAAGGAGGTTTTGTGGGCTTGGACTTCCAGCAAGCGTGCATGAGCTTGTTAGAAGTGAAAGGAGACTAATGTTTTTTGGGACCTGATGAGCTGTTGGAGTGTGAGCAGAGTAATATTTTGTGAAGGGATTCAGGGAAACCGATTAGCCGGACTTGAGTCCTGGAAATGGGAAGTACAATGCCTGCACTTTAGAGAGGTTTGGGATATTGGCAGTTTGGAGGGACTTCTAAACTGTCATATCTGAGCGCATCTGCAAAGACAGTGATTATGTATGAGTGAGGTGAAAGTGTTGAATGATGAAAGTTTTTTCTTTCTTTTTGGGTCACCCTGCCTCGGTGGGAAACGGCCAACGTGTTTATATATATATATATATATATATATATATATATATATATATATATATATATATATATATATATAAAGATCCATAAAAGGTATATCAATATATAAATAATATAATATAAATATTATATATATATGATATCATAGTTCACTGATATATATATAAACACGTTGGCTTCTTTTCCATAGGTAATTCATAAATAAAATATATATATATATATTATATATATATATATATATATATATATATATATATATATATATATATATCATTTACCAAACTGCAGCAGGCCAGGATTCGACCCTACGAACATTGTACCACCTCAAGAGACAACACAATATACGCCTCACCTTACCTCTGAGCCAGCGATCCTTCAAAGATCATGCATATAGCAGAACTACATGCTTTTTCGTGGATCCGAGGACACTCGTGGCAGGAGGAGGCTGAAATTAATCCTTGAGATACCACTGCCACGAGTGTCCTCGGATCACGAGAAAAACATGTAGTTCTGCTACATGCGTGATCTTAGAAGGATCGCTGGCCAGAGGTGAGGTGACGTGTATATTGTGTTGTCTCTTGAGGTGGTACAATGTTCGTAGGGTCGAGTCCTGGCCTGCTGCAGTTTGGTAAATGATTTAAATCACTTGTTTCGTGATTTCATTGCTATATGTGTGTGTGTGTGTGTGTGTGTGTGTGTGTGTGTGTGTGTGTGTGTACTCACCTAGTTGTGGTTGCAGGGGTCGACTCATAGCTCCTGGCCCCGCCTCTTCACTGGCCGCTACTGGGTCACTCTCCCTGCGCTATGAGCTCTATCATACCTCTTCTTAAAGCTATGAATGGATCCTGCCTCCACTACATTTCTTCCCAAACTATTCCACTTCCTGACCACTCTGTGACTGAAGAAATACTTCCTAACATCCCTGTGATTCATCTGAGTCTTCAACTTCCAACTGTGTCCCCTTGTTGCTGTGTCCCATCTCTGGAACATTCTGTCTCTGTCAACCTTGTCAATTCCTCTCAGTATTTAATATGTCGTTATCATGTCCCCCCATCTCTCCTGTCCTCCAGTGTCGTCAGGTTGATTTCCCTTAACCTCTCCTCGTAGGACATACCCCTTAGCTCCGGGACTAGTCTTGTTGCAAACTTTTGCACTTTCTCTGGTTTCTTTACGTGCTTGGCTAGGTGTGGGTTCCAAACTGGTGCTGCATACTCCAGTATTGGCCTAATGTACACAGTGTACAGGGTCCTGAACGATTCTTTATTAAGATGTCGGAATGCTGTTCTTAGGTTTGCTAAGCGCCCGTGTGTGTGTGTGTGTGTGTTATCTTTTTAGGAACACGCCTGGATATATAATTCACCTTTAGAAAGGTGTAAACTACCGCAGGTTGGCAACCCACAGCGCAACCCTCCAGTCACTGTGAGGAGGAGGAGGAGGCATGGGCTCCACGCTGGTGCTGCGGACTCTCGTGTGAATTCCGTTCTTTGGCATAGCTTTCTCTGCACGTCTGTGCGCATTTAAGAAGATGGTCTTAGTGGTGAGCATCCCTTGGTTTTTTTTTCTTTGCAGCTGGAGCTCCTACCTTCTTTTTCCGTACTCCTTCCCTGGTCTTTACCGCTGGGGTTAGTCTCCAACAGCCAGTTGGTAGGTTATGACCGGAGAGAGAAGGTTTGTGGCCGACTCAAGGGATGAAACAGGCACAAATGTACAGCAAAACTATTATTGAGACGACGTCACGCCTGTACAACAGCCTGTACAACAGTATGTGCAACAGCCTGTACAGCAGCCTGTACAGCAGCCTGTACAACAGCATGTGCAAAAGGTTTCCATAAGCCAATACAAAATGTTAGGTAGCAAGTATGTGAATATATATATATATATATATATATATATATATATATATATATATATATATATATATATATATATATATATATATATATATATGTGTGTGTGTGTGTACTCACCTATTTGTGGTTGCAGGGGTCGAGTCATAGCTCCTGGCCCCGCCTCTTCACTGATTGCTACTAGGTCCTCTCTCTCCCTGCTCCATGAGCTTTATCAAACCTAGTCTTAAAACTATGTATGGTTCCTGCCTCCACTATGTCGCTTTCTAAGCTATTCCACTTCCTGACAACTCTATGACTGAAGAAATACTTCCTAACATCCCTTTGACTCATAGGAGTCTTCAACTTCCAATTGTGACCCCTTGTTTCTGTGTCCCCTCTCTGGAACATCTTGTCTCTGTCCACCTTATCTATTCCTCGAGGTATTTTATATGTCGTTATCATGTCTCCCCTAACCCTCCTGTCCTCTAGTGTCGTCAGGCCGATTTCCCTTAACCTTTCTTCGTAGGACAATCCCCTTAGCTCTGGGACTAGTCTTGTTGCAAACCTTTGCACTTTCTCTAATTTCTTGACGTGCTTGACCAGGTGTGGGTTCCAAACTGGTGCTGCATACTCCAGTATGGGCCTGACGTATATGGTGTACAGAGTCTTGAATGTGTGTGTGTGTGTGTGTGATACGTATTATTGTGTATTGTACAGTCTTGATGTACAGGCTATTTTACAGTCTGTTTTACAGTCTTGACGTACAGGCTATTGTGCAGTCTGTTGTACAGTCTTGATGTACAGGCTATTGTACAGTCTTGAAGTACAGGCTATTGTACAGTCTTGATGTACAGTCTGTTGTACAGTCTTAATATACAGGCTATTGTACACGCTGCTGTAAAGTCTTGATGCACGGACTATTGTACAGGCTATTGTACAGTCTTGATGTACAGGTTGTTATACACGCTGTTGTACAGGCGAAACGTTGTCGCAGTACAACGTTTCGCTCAGCATGCGTGTGTCTCACCACACTTCTGATGTTTGTCTTGGTTTGTCAGTCACCAGCGACTGTTTTATACTGAAGCGTGTAGCATGTGTCCCTCCCTGCATGTGTCCCTCCCTGCATGTGTCCCTCCCTGCATGTGTCCCTCGCTGCATGTGTCCCTCCCTGCATGTGTCCTCTACATGTGTCCCTCTCTGCATGTGTCCCTCTCTGCATGTGTCCCTCCCTGCATGTGTCCCTCCCTGCATGTGTCCCTCTCTGCATGTGTCCCTCCCTGCATGTGTCCTCTACATGTGTCCCTCCCTGCATGTGTCCCTCTCTGCATGTGTCCTCTACATGTGTCCCTCCCTGCATGTGTCCCTCCCTGCATGTGTCCCTCTCTGCATGCGTCCCTCTCTGCATGTGTCCCTCTCTGCATGTGAGCCTCTCTGCATGTGTCCCTCTCTGCATGTGTCCTCTGCATGTGTCCCTCTCTGCATGTGTCCTCTGCATGTGTCCCTCTCTGCATGTGTCCCTCTCTGCATGTGTCTCTCTCTGGTATGTCGTCCACTGAGTGTAACATGTGTCCCTC